>JANTEX010275249.1:0-17812 GCA_024741295.1 Macrocera vittata | reverse complement strand
AGAAGAAGAAACAGCAGGTAGAAAGGTTTTTGAATGTGTCCAGCAACTATCGTGCACTGAGTGGTTCAGCTGCAGCAATTAAATAGTGCTGATCAAAGTTTAACTCAAAATCGGTGTGAACCAGGCCCGTTCAACACCCAGTCAACCAAAACTGTCTTATTACGCTTTTAAGAGCTTCAAGAATCTGTTTAGAGCGCCAAAATACTTCCAAAACTGAAGAAATAAATAAATGTATGAGTGAATACTCTTCAAGAGCGCCCAAACGTGTCCATAATACTGTCATAATATTGCAGAGTTGAATTGGAAGGAGTAAAAATCTCAAATAGACTCAATAAACTGAAAGGGTTGAAATACCAGTGTTTCCATCATGGATGAAATGCTACAATTACAATTCACATATGGCATCCATTTTTCGAACCAGGTGCTATTGGATCGGGTCTGCCCAACTAACACACATGATACTCAGAGTGAAAATATTGTGCGTTTATATGATGTACGTGCATTTAGAGTCTAATCAGAGCAAAAGCTGAGTATACACAATTCACATAGCGTGCGGATATGGTAACATTTTGTTACTGGTTTATGGGGACCCCAAGTGAAGAATCATGAAGCTCTAGGCAGGATCCCAACTATCATCCAGGTAAAGATTAGTGCAATAAGCGTCTGTATTGGACTAAATCAGAAAAGAGAATACACAAATAAAAATAAAATTATCCTCTCAGACAGTCAATAGGCTACTAAAGCACTGAACTAAACCGAATTCGTTTCAAATCTTGTTTAGGTTACTAGGGTTAAAAAAAAACAAGTTCATTCATTTCATTCCATTCAATTAAGATAAGAAGTCGAAGATCTAAAGAAATCTGAACTTAGAACAGTAGTAGAAATGTGATCTAAAACTACACCAGAACTAAATAGGTAGAGAGAATGACAAATTATGCGGATTCTGTTATGAGGGAGAAGAAAGTCGTGAATAAACCCTGAGGTTTTGTGGCAGACTGTTGTCGAAGTGGAGAAAATACTTCGTTGCTTACTTCCACCACCCACATGAATCAGTTTTGATCACTTTTACCGATATTATAGGTTTTATGAATGACATAGGTCTCAGAGAACATATCTAATAACAATGCTGGCCGTCTACAATAGATCTTCATTGGTCACAGTAGTTAGCGTCAAAATGTTTTGTTTCTTTTGCGTGTCAGGTTAGGCACGTTATTTCTTAACCTACAGAACATGCTCATGTATAGAAGCTGGGATTCTTAGAGGCTCCGCATTGAGTAACAGATATAGACGAAACACGGACGAAACACGGAAATAATACAAGAATGTTCCCCCGGAAAGACATTTGGAGACAATTTGTTCTAGTGACCGATCGAATCGTCGCTTATATACGAAATTCAGTTTCTGTTCCTGTATATCTTCCAGCTATTCTGTACGCCAAGAGCCTCCTAGATTCCCTACTTGTCCTGAAATTGAATTCAATCGGTAGACATCTCCTTGTTGCTCTAAAACAAAGTCTGGTACACGATTATCATAAATACAAATCACTTCTTTGTATTCGTTGTTAAAACACAGTGTCTACAATGTGTTTAACTTAACATTATAACCACAAACACATATAAAACTTTATAATACTTAATCTTGATAATATACACCACATTTCACCGACTCTGAACCGTGTTACACTCATATACCTTGTACTTGTACTTTTCACTTTGTCTATTGTGGAAAAACTTTTTCTTTCATTTAACATATAATGGCGACCGAAACCCTTTAAAAACAATATAT
Organism: Macrocera vittata; assembly: GCA_024741295.1. NCBI lineage: Eukaryota > Metazoa > Arthropoda > Insecta > Diptera > Keroplatidae > Macrocera > Macrocera vittata. Next base: position 16,027 of record JANTEX010275249.1, on the reverse strand, counting down.
ACTCAATATGGGATTGAGTTTTCCGATCAGAAACATAACACATAACATCAACCACCCAGGCCTTGTAGAGCGTACATTTTGTAATAATATTTTAAGCCTTTACATACATATATTGTATTCTGAGCCCATATAGCTCTTGTTTCGTTGGTCCTATAATGCCATCAGATCCGGAGTATACCTCAATATATGTATATGGTTTGTACTTTGTCATGCCGTCAAGGTGTAATAAGTTCATTTGGGTAATATGTGTGAATGCCTATAACATAATACGAAGTCCAATATATACAAATATGATATTTTGTTTACAAAGTTTTTTTTTTATAATGAGTTGAGACAGCAAACCAATATTCACAATACGTAAACAATACATACTCAATATACATATATCTACTAGGGATGCCAAATTAATTTAGAGAAACCGAAACCGAAATTTTCCGAGAAACAGGAATTTGACGAGAAATCGGGATCATTTCCCAGCACATAAGACAATGGAATATATCTTAAAAACTCACACTAGAAACTTTGAGCAGGATCGAACAAAGGAGATCGGTCCTGAACATCTGAAAAAAACGACGTTTCACCGTTTTTTCCAAATCACTGGATTCAATTGAAGTTTTCACAGAAGCTACGCAGAACTAAAAGTGGAATGGCTGCAGGACTTTTAATCAGATTTTTACTAATCAGCACAAGCAACACAAAAAAGTTAGTCATTCGACGTGGTCGACTACCTGGAGACCCTTTTTTGAACCAAAATGGTGAATTATAAAACTGACTACGTGATGACGTTTCGTAGTCTAAAATTGGTCGGATTCACATAAGGACTCCACCACATAGTCTTCACGTGGTCAGTTGCCGACGTCCTTTTATAATTCATCATTTTGGTATAAAAAAGGTCTATACGTAGTCGTGTCGACCACATATATTGACCAACCTCTTTGTGTTGCTTGGAAGGATATCCATCGATTATGTGAGCTTCGTGGTTTTGGTAATGGTCCCGGTTTCCAGGGATTGCCCAATTTTCCGGAATTTTCCGATTTCCCATTTTTTTTTGACCCCAGGCTTTTTTTTCGGATTTAGAGATTTCCGTTACCGGAATCCCAGTTTTTAAATTATCGGGAAAACTGGCATCCCTAACATCCACATATATATAGTTAGTGAAAACTCAGTCTACACAACTTACAGCCTACAATACAAGTTATATAGTGTAGCTTTTCTTGTGCGGTGTTGCGACTATTTATTTAACTTATATATATATATGTGCCTTGAGCTACAAATGGTGTGTTGTATAGGAACAAAGTGTATTACATAAAAACCATTATGATCGTAATGCTTTATATTTATGCAGATAATTGGATTATCTATTTATATCGTATTTTATATATTTATTGTGTACCTACAATAAAGCGTCTCTAGAAAACGTAAATACATTGCCCAGATTTTTATTTTTTTTTTGTAAATTCGTTGATAAGTGGGTATATAGATGTATATAGGCTATAAAATAAACAGGTGTATCTCAAAAACAAACAGCAGGTGTATATTTACAATTATAGAATGAAAAGTATTACATTTTGATTTCACTTTCATTGAGCAACGGCGTAGAATTGCTCCTCATATGGAAATTACGTTCTGTACATTATCTCGTATATTAATAGGACTCGAACATATTTCTTAATCATCTTTTACTCTTGAACACCAATTCTGTCATTGGTCAACTGCAATTGATACAGGATAGATAGCGAAGGTCCTATCGTTCAATTTGGCTCGCGTGATCAGATCAATTTGAGATTTACTGGCTGTGGTCAATCGTGCATCCTCATGCTGTGCATACATAAAATTCTGCAGCGATGATAATAAATGGTATCGTAGCAATAAGGTATACGTCATGGAATGTTAACAGGTGAGGGCCATTGTACTTTGAACACTTGTGTTATGTAATTGACCAGCGAATACGTACGTACATATACATAATCATGCACAGAAGACTATAATGTATGCAATGTGCATTCATTCAGATATTTACTTCTTTAAACTTAACAGTATACTGTTAATGGGCTGATATTAAAAAGTTAGAAGTTGATGATGAGCATCAACTATACTGCAGTGTGCATTACACTTGCACAGAATTGGTTAGAAAAAAAGTGCAATCAGTTATTAGGTCTCTTGTTGGGGTCATTAGACTGCTCTTCCAAATAGAATCGGAAAGTCAACCTATTTACCATTTTATTTACGCTTTTACTTGATTTAGGATCCCTATTAATAAAAGACATTCGTTATCAAAGAAGGTACACGGCTATTCGATGGCTCAAAAGAAAAGTTAGGCTCTGCTATACAGTTTTAATTTTCTTGAGGGGTTTAGCTAAATGTCTGCCTATTAAAAATAATATTTTGATAATTAGTTTGGAAAAAATAAAATAAAAATGGTACAGGACGTTACAATACGAATCAAATGAAAGGTCTCAAAAAGTCGTGCTCTGAAATTTAAAGTGAAACTTTGAAAATTAGTTTGAAATAGCGGTGCACCTCTTCTTTCTTTTTTTTTGTTTAATAGAAATAGAAGATACTTTGCAAATTTTCCACCACTTCAAAGATCAAAGGAGCTCTCATGAAGGAAATGAAAAACATTTCAGAGCATAACCATTAAGAGACCCTTCGATTGGGCCATCGTTTATTCGTGTACAAAATCCAGTTTTTATCTGGGACTGGCAGCTTCGATCAGACTATTTGCGCACAAAAAAAAAACAATTTTCTCCTTTAAACAATGTTTTGTACAAAATTGACTCTCGCAAGGTAACTGACAAGGCATTTCGATTTGGTATTTGCTGAGTGTAACTTCATTTTGACGCAGGATTTTTCTTGTGGTTAATTTAAAGAAATTGGATGACGAAACTTTTGCAGTTGCAGCTGCATTTATATTGTCAGAAGACGATTAAGAGAAATGAGTGCGAGATTATATCCGAAAAAGATAAAGATGGTGCCCAAGGATTGAGTCAGCTTTTGCCCAGAAGCAGCTAACGACGTTACAGCGATCAGCTTGCTTAATGGTAACAGGAAGCATGTCATCTACATCGAACGCGGTTAGGGTCAGGTTAAATCTGTGACATTAAAGACTGCTGTCAGACTGAAGTTAAACGGTGTAAGTTGAGTAGGAATAAAGGAAGTGGTCATTCTGACCACTGGAACTTTTCTCCAGACCTTTTTGATAAACTGGGTGTAGTTGACTACGTTCCGCGCGAATTTATTTTTCGTCGACAGTACGGTGTCACAATACCAAATAGAAAGGATTGGCACAATCCTGAATCGCACCTCCAAATTTTGAGAAGATCAGCATTTAATACTGATAGCTCAATAATGGATGGTGGTTCGGGGCGAGCGTGTTTCTTTCAAATGCAGACGCTAACTTGTCTGTGCCCCTTAAAATGCATACAACGGTATTTCAAGCTGAGGAACTGGCAGTAAGAGCGTGTTGTGAAATGGATGAAATCGAGCAACTGGCTACTCAGACAACTCGAATCTACATTTGTAGTGACATTCAAGCGGCACTTCTAGCACTTAAATCATGCTCAGTATCGTCTGGATTGGTCAAAGAATGCATTCAGGTACTGAGCAAACTCGCTGACAGAGTTAATATTGAGCTTGTTTGGGTTCCTGGGCATTCACCATTTGAAGGTAATGAAGAAGCGGATCTAGTTGGCTAGAGAGGGCTCGAGTTTGTGCTTATGTGAACCAACCAGCGATTGGTTTCTCATCAATAGCTGACCTCATGCGAGATATGGACAACTTATTTAAAAATCGACATATTCGGTATTGGTAGTCCTTAGAGACTTGCAGACAGACCAAAATATTTGTGAAAGAACCAAAAGGATCATTGGCTTTGAGACTACTTGAATTTAGTCGATGACAGCTTAGAATTCTAGTAGGCGTCATGACGGGCCACTTGGAATATGAAATCTAACGGTTGTTGAATAAAACGGGGTATGGTACAGTGGACCGCTTTGGTCTCAGTATCAACTGAGATTTTTTTCCCGGTGCCCATGGAGTAATCTATCTATCTAACATGAAGTGACTTCGACTTACCTTTCAGAACATATAGGCAGATGCAGGCATGCGAATCATGCCATTGCCGACAGACAGTAACAAAAGAGTCCGTTTCTTTGCGACAGGTCAATTTGTCAATTTTATCAATAATGTTTCCATTGAGATAGCACCACTGCAGTAACCACATGAAGGTCGTACCGAACTACATCACTGTACGCGCTAGGTGACGACCCGTTTGGTTTACCCATTAACGGAAGTTGTGCCGGACGGTCTCCGTTTTTAGCCACCCTCACCTAACATTGCCTCGGAAAAACACCTCAGGTTTGGCCACAGAGCCATTGATTGTGTCTTGACCCATAGAAATTCGCGAGACTCTAAATCGACAGATATATACAGTCATCCCGGACCAAACACACGTAGCCACTGTAGGAATTTTCCGACTATATTTGGCTTTCCTTTGCGACAGAGCATATAAGTCCGAACTAGGATCATTGGGAAAATCTTTTGCTATAAGATGATCTTCTAATCTCTTTTGTATGATACTGCTCGAATTTAGTGGTACATGTTTTTTAGGTGGGGAAAATTCTGAGAAAACTAGCATTGAATTCGTTATTTAGGATTTAAAAAGTCGTAGAAAAGTTATTTAATAAAGCTGTTCTTTCCTCCTTTGTTCGATCCTGCCCAAAAACATTTAGTTTTTCGAAAATAGGCAAAATCAATATAGTCTTTAAAAATCCTTTGTACAAAATGAAGGTAGAAAACTAAAAAATAGTGGCCATCTCAATTCAGGTGTAAGCGTCTCTATATATCAAGATTGTGTTCTTAAATATTAAATCAATCAATTTCTTTTTTATTTAAACCAACACAGATCACAAGATGCCCGATAGTCTTAAAGAATTAAAATCGATTCTACTCAGGCATTCGATTGACATTTGTGATTCATCCGAAAATGGCAAATCAATTATCAATGCATTGCAGGCATTGCTTAAAGTGGCCGAAATGCGTTACAATTCTTGTTTCATCGAAAAGTGTACACATTCATCTTATGCTCATCGCAGTCGATATCCGCTGAACACATTTACCGACTCAAATTTTCGTTGTTGCGATCATGAAGTGACAAACAAAGAAAATTCGGAAGCAAATGGCTTTTCCAGCGAACTTGAACAAAGTGAAGAGGAAACAACATCGGAAGAGAACTACTTAACCGCTGACGAAGGATATGATGTATGTCCACTGAAATTACTTTGATTTCGACAGGCAAAAATTAAATATTTTTAAACGTTTTAACAGGGTGATGCCGAACATGCAAACATAATCGATACAACGGACGTTGACGAATCGAATCTCACACAACCGTCACAGCCGGTATCAAAATACCGTAATCATGTGGTTCATGATGGCATCTGTCGAATTGTTATCGATATATTGATTGATCTCAGTAAACGTTGCATATTGAATCCGTACTTTTGGCCAAACTATCTGATGCAGATTGCAACACGTTTCGCTACGATACGTGCCTCACTGGGTGGTTCATTGCATTTGATCAAAGGATTTGCAAATGTTCTCGAATGCAGTGACATACGATTGAGAGATTTTCAAAAATCAATTCTGGACCTCATTACCGATGTTAATACACCGGAAACATTTCAGGCTTATTTAAGTTTGATGTTCAAAGACGATTCACCAGTAGATCTACTGTTACCGAGATTAGTGTACCTGGGCGGCTATTCGTTTCGATTGCAACCGAGTTTTTCCATTGATTTTCCAACTGAAAATGGTATTTATGAGTGATGAAGTAATTTCCTAGTTTGGTTTTTCACATCTTTAATTTCACATTTCAGACGAATCTATAAAAGCAACCTGTGATCCATTAATCCTAAAGTATATCAAAGAAATACACGACTATCACGTTTATCATAATTTAAAAACATCATTTACACAATCAACATATGCTATTCCATTGAATTACATAAATTTTAATCCTTGGCATCAGTTAGGCTTTACAGTAACGGCATGGTTTCATTTTAAGCCACAGCCACAAATGGCAGGCCAACAGCGTTCATCGGATGTCTCTAACGATGGTGACAATTTGTCTAGACGGAAATGTGAAGAACATTATCTTAACAATATGGTGTGTGTGTGTGTGTGTGTGTGATCGATCTGTCGTAGTTTTCCCATAATTTTCTAAGGTTTTGTCTTATCATCAGACTCATCTGCTATCGATCGGATCGAACAAGTTACTGCTCAGCGTCTACATCAATTCACAAGACTCAAATACGCTGTACTTTCAACTATCGAGACCATGCGACAAAATTGTCGAACAAAATAAACCGAATGCAACTGTGTCACAACTTTCACGTAGCAACATAGAAGTGTTCAGCAATCAATCGGCACAAAAACGTATTAAAAGTCCATGCTGTTGTTCAATGCGACAGAAGCGACGACAATCAAACACACTTCTGCCGCATGACAAAGAGCCTAGCGTAACATCTGCGTCGACTAGCCAAAGAGATGGCATCAAAACGAATGGCAGCCTGAACGTCGGTACGCAACATACATCGAAAAGTGCAATAAAATCGACACGATTAGCAATTAAAAATAGTTTCAGTCAATTCAGTTTCTTTTCGTCGATAATGTCCGATCAAGACGGTGAACTGAATTCATTTCGGTATCCGCTTGAGGTTAAAGGTTTAAAGTTGCCGAAAAACAAATGGACCCATTTAAGTTTTTCTGTGATGCCATCTAATAAACGGGAGCTGGCCGTAAGCGGAAATGAAGTGTTTTTTATCACACATTTTGGTTTCTAATTTAATTTTTTGCCAATAGATAAGAATAACAATTGATGGTCTTGATCAACATGACATACACTTGCCGTATTCATCGCAAGGTACGGCTAAAGAGAAATTTCAAATATTGTGCGTTGGTCATAAAGTCTCAACGAATAATGATAGTAAAACGCCGGACTCAGACGGAAGCACCGATGAACCGTGTATTGAACAGCCATTGGCATATAGTTTGGCAAATGTATGTGTATTTCATAAATGTCTTTATAATCCGGCTATTTTGTCTAGTCTGATTACATTGGGACCGGATTGTACTAATTTTACATCGTGTCAGGTATGTAAAAAGTTTCAAACTTGTAAATAGTTTTTTGAAAATTTAAAGTTTCCTGTGGATTTAAGATCGGAAACACTGTGCCAAATATTGGTTTTCTCAATCAAAATTTGTATACGGCTGATATGGAAATATCGCCAAATTACGCACTGGATGTTCTACAGACAAATGTTGCTGCCACATTTTCGGCACAAGATCCAACAAGATTGTTGGGATATCGACGATACGATAGTCAGAATAAGGGCGAATCACTGGGTTTGGTAACATTTGGCTGTGGATCTGAAACTAAATACATATCAACATTGCAAACGGCCGTTCAACTGTCTGGTGGACTTTCGTCGTTATTGTATCTGTTTGCGCGGGTGAGTTTAAGGTTATTCGGGTTCTCCGTTTTGTCAAAAAAAAAATAAAATTGCATAAGTGCTGAAGTTCTGTAATCCTAAAGAACGTCTCGCAATTCTAAGCAAAATCAAGAAATTTTAGAGTTTCTTTTAATATATTCAATCGTTTCATTTTAATTTTCAGATAGTTGAGATATCCAAATCGGATTTCATACAATCGGCTGCATTATCATTTTTACTTCGTACCGCCCATTCAAATGCGCAACTGTACACCGAATTCGTTAAACGGGATTTCATCAGTCTAATCGGACCAATCATACGTTCCGCGAAGTGCATAAAGAGTGTACATCTTCTAAATAGTATATTGGACACAGTTTGTGATGTTCCGGTGCTAACGACGCGAGTCGATCAATTTCAGGTGATCCGCAGCACACAGGCATGTATCATCGAGCCGAATCTACTGATTTCAATTATAAATCACTATTCGGACTGGCACAGTGGCAACAAACCTGCACAACCGGATATTATCGAAATTCTATTTGCCACCATTCAGGCACTTGTACGCGAAAAACATCCCCGGCAAAGTTTGAATATAATGCGTTTAACGTCAGCCGGCATTATACCGGCATTGCTTAAATTTTGCAAAGTGTATTTGGTTGGTGTACCTCAGCCGATCTTCTTATCGAACAAAGCGGCTGAAAGCTTGGTTTCGTTAATTAACACATTTGCTGGAGCCCCACCATCACCATCATTACTTGACGATATCACAAAAGTGCTACTATTACTACATCGTCCGAGCGATAGTTTTATCACGCATGATCGTTCGAAATTCTACTTCTTGTTATCGTCTGCCGTTATGGTTAAACCAAAGCGTTTAAGTCTTCAACTACCGAATCGTCATCTCAGCCTTAGCCTTAAGCGAGATCGAAAAAATGCTCCAACACCATCACCTATTGCCGAAAATTCACGAACTTATCAGCGATCGATTTCGTTGGACAATTCGAGTACGTCAAATGATGAAAATTTCAGTCCGACAAAATATAAGCAACACAGTATTGACGAACAAATCGAAACGACGACAACGACGACGGCGGTGGCCACTGATGACTGTAAAGACGCAGACAGTGATAATCGAAACGATAACAAAGAAAATGATTTACCGGCCAATGTTTTTTATGTGGACGATAGACGTCGTAGTAGTACACTTGAATCGATTGCGAATTGTTCACGGATCAACGAGAACGCTATGTGTCGATTGCAGAGCCCCAATGGTAGCGCCATTAAATTGGATAAGGCACTGATGAATATGCAAATTAAACGCCAGATTCTGGGTAAAAAACGAATTCATAAACGTACTCGAGCAAAAACGAAAATACGATCACGATCCGGTAGCAATGCGGACAATCAGACTGATCGCGATGGTCAACGAATGAGTGAGCCAATTTGATTTTGATTGACAAACCCATCCAAATCCGTATTTATTTCTTTCAATTTGTTGTAGATTCCGTTTCAGAAAGTGGCATCGAAGAGGATATGGTACAAGAGTACGTAATAATTGCATCGGATGAAATCAAGAAAATCGACGAATCGTTTCGATTCCGTTACACAATGCCAGCCGATGAACAAGAACCAAAACAAAAATCATCGGATGGCATCATTCAAACACAAATCGGCTTTTTCAATTTGCTCAAAGATTTTATTTTAATACTGCCGGACAGTTCAATTCAAGAGGTCCTCAGTCATTTCGTAACATTTGACATTATACTAATAATGGCCAATCACTATGATACGCGCGTACGTTGCTCGATCGTTCGACTATTGGCCGTTATGTGTGAACGACTCGGCAAGTTAGCCATAGCCCAATACACGAAATCACTTTATTGGCATCATTTGGCCAATCAAATAGCATTGCACATGGCCGATATGAATTTGGTGCAAACATGTGCACAATGGGTGACCGGATCATGTTTGACCATCGAACAAATTGTCTATGCAGACAGTGTGAACGTATGCGAAAAACATGGACTAAATTCATTGATTGCCATAATTCCTCAAACGGTTCATGATTTAACGGTGTCAAAGCTGACAATTCGTCTAGTGGAAAAGATTTATAAATCTTCAACGGATGCACGACAATATTTAATTGAAAACGGTTTATTGCCATCGTTAGTTAAATGTTTGGCGAAATATTTCGATCGATGGGGTACGTCGAGCAATGAAAACGGACTGATGTGTATTTATGGGTTTTTGGGTACAATTGCACAAATGGCGTTGCTATCGACGGGCACAATACATGTTTGTTTTATATTCTGTGCCATCAGGCACCGAATGTGAGAATAATTTTCGACTTTTCTTCGACAGATTTTATGGGATCTCTTAAATGGATGTTCGTTTATGGAGGTCAATAAAAATTCGGCAATTTGTCGTGGGCTACGAATTACTCAGGCCGTTGTGATGACCGAATTATTTCAACAATTTTTGCCGCAAAGCAAAGAACCAATGGGAGACAATTTTAAATTTACCAGTAACTACTACTCCATATCATAGTATTTTCAATAAAAAATGATATGTTTCTACTCTTCTTTTTTGTTAATAGCATCACTATTGAATCCGGTCGAATGCAATTTATCGTCTGCCGAAAAGAAAACTCGATTTGATTTGTTAATCGATCGCATAGTACAATTTATAACGAACGTTGATCCGTCACATATACAAACCGAACAAGAAATCAAACTAATAGAACACATTGTTATGCTGTCGGTGACTGGCTATCAACGGGGTGGAAATGTTATACCGTGGGCATTGTGTCCATCTCGTCCGATTCCATTGAAAATGTACATTTGTACAATGCTATGGAAGCACATACGAAAGGGCAATTTGTCGGCACTTGGTTGCGATGGAAAAATTGTTAAAACATTGATACAGACATTTTTCGAAACGGACTGTGACATTATAACGTTGGCCGATCTGGACGTACTGACAAAAGTTTGCAATTCATTGGGCATTGTACAGGCGACAAACTGTAATCTATCGCAAACGTTGGAAAAACTAGATGTGATGCGTGAGACAAGCGTACGTGACCATAAACCGGCAATTGAACGAACGGTTTTCAAATTCGAACCGATCGTACAGACTTGTGTTGATTCGGCAATGCGTATAACACGGGACGTTGTTGAGCTACAAAATATGGAGCGACGAATGCTGATGAACGAAATGCGTGGTTACGACGAAAGTAAACTGAGTCTAGAATGGAAATCGACTATCGATCGAATGACACACGAAGGTGCACCGTGGCATTGTTCGACAATGTATCCAAAGTAAGTGTGCCGTGTGTGTTGTTTTTTTAGATTTTACTTTTGTCATTTGGCTAAGGTATTTGGTGTTAATGTATTACAGCTCATGGGAAATTGATGAAACAGAAGGACCGGCCAGAGTTCGTGCACGATTTAAAAGATGTCAACTGGACGTTGAGTCAAAGTTTTTTATGCCTGAAACTGAGCAGAATAATGGTAAATTTAAATATGCCAATACAACTTTAAAGTGCTAATGGTTTCAATTGCCTTCACAGAAAATCGTCATAAAACTCCGCTTAGTTACCTTCATGACGCACTATTAAAACGACCAAACTTTCCACTAAGTGATCAAGTTCTGTTTGCATTTACCTGCAAACATTTGCCAATTGACAGTGAAATTGATGGCGAAATGATTATAACTGAATCTCATTTGATATTTTTGGCCAACAACATTGCGCATGATCCGATTAACATTGATATTATGAGCATAACGGAAATTTGGTTGCGTCGATATCAGCATCAAGAAAATGGATTGGAATTCTTTTTAGAAAGTAATCGATCGTTGTTTTTTATTTTGCAAAATAATGCCGATCGTACGGTATTGGCACAATATTTTACGGATAAGGTTGTACAGTGGTGAGTTTGTGGTTCAAAAACAAGTCAATTTAAGGATATATTCAAAATGTAAATACACGCATTTTATAGTCCGGATATGAACAAATTGTCGGTATTAATTCAACAATGGAAAGAAGGTCAACTGACGAATTGGGAATATTTGATGTCATTGAATCAAATATCTGGTCGAACATACCAAGATTTAATGCAATATCCAATATTTCCATGGATCTTAGCAAATTATGATGGCACCATGCTAAATTTGAACGATACAACGACTTTTCGTAACTTAGAAAAACCAATTGCCGTTCAGAACAAAGAGAGTGAAATGCATTTCATCAACAATTATGAGGTTTGTAATAACGGCATGAATATGCATATATAATAATATAGAACCGATTAAATGGTTCATTTTTTTCTAAACCAAATTGCGTTCACATCTTCGTGTTTGAAAAAGAAATTGAATTTCTGTCTGTCTGGTCAGGTTCCTACCAATTATAAAAAAATGATTTTAACTTGACCTGCCTGTGAATCTATTTAAATTATTCCCAGACAATTGAACCATTAGTTAAATCGCAGTAGCTTAAATAATTGTTTACCCATCCTTCATCTGTAGTACTTAAAACAAGCTTTATCCGGAACCGGATCCTATCAAATGGCTCCGTATCACTATGGTTCGCATTACTCGAATTCCGGCACAGTTTTACATTTTCTCGTCCGAATACCGCCGTTTACGCAATATTTTCTCCACTATCAAGGTAAATACAATGCGCTCATCATTTAACGAAATTATTGATTTTTCTAATAATTATTTCTCAGACAACAATTTCGATTTGCCCGATCGAACATTTCATTCGATGAAAACAACATGGCGATTGGCCAGCAAAGATTCGCCAACCGATGTCAAAGAATTGATACCGGAATTTTATTGTCTACCAGAGATATTTGAGAATACCGAACGATTCAATTTTGGTTACCGTCAATCTGGCGAATTAGTCAATGATGTCACGTTGCCAGTGTGGGCCAACAAATCTAGCCGTCTCTTTGTTCTGATTCATCGACAAGCGCTCGAATCTAATGTTGTACGCAGCAATTTACACAAATGGGTTGATCTGATATTTGGCTACAAACAAAGTGGACAAGCAGCAATCGATTCGATAAATGTGTTTCATCCAGCGGTTTGTATTTTATCTCTTTTCTTCAGTTCCAACGAATCGCAAATTTGATTGTGTTTAAATTGCAGACATACATTGGATTTTCGTCAAACGGCATTATCGATCCGGTCGAACGAATGGCATTCGAAACAATGGTTCGCACATATGGTCAAATGCCCAGACAACTATTGAAAGTGCCGCATCCATTCAGTTCGCAAACAAAAGAATGTTTCTACGAGCAAAACGAAAAAATCGTGGCGAATGTTGAAGGACTAAAGTGGGGCATTTATACCGGTTCACCACAAATGGTCGAACCAAGAGTTTGCAATTTCTATCAGCAATTTGATTTAATTTTCCATAGTCTTATATCGCATTCTAGCACGAATGTTGTTTATGGAATACCGAGAAGATGCAATATAATGCAAGGTCTGTAATACACAACTTTAATGTATTCAAAACTAAGCAATATTCCAATTCGTTGTGTTCAGGCAGTGAACCGGATACAATGAATTTCGTAATGTGGAATGAATCCGATGGCATTGTTCGTGTCAAATCATTTTGTGACGAGGCTACAAAATCACATCCTTTGCTACAAAGCCAATTGATCGATGACATATCTGCATGCGGCACAGATCCACAATCAAATCAATTATGGTTTGGACATAAATCAGGTCGAATAACGGTATATGAATGTGTAAGGCAGTCCAGCAGTAAATTTAATAAAAATCGTTTCTATCAACATTCAACGACCTTCAGTAAAATGTCTTACAATTCTGCGTTTAGGATTTCATCAGCGAAAGGTGTGTTTCCCCGATATTTTTCTTGGGAACGTCCGTAAAACATTTTTCTACTTCTTCTTTCATGTAATAGATGTCGATAAATCAGCTGAAAGCCTTGCAACAAATTCTTTAACATGGAAACTACCCGTTGTACTAGTTCGTCACACAAACGAAGTGACAAACATCCAGCTATCGAACGAGTACAAAATTGTCGTTACAGTTGCCAAAGATGGTTTAGCTGTCATTTGGGATTTGAATCGATTACAATTTGTACGCAGTATTCAGCATATATCGAAAATACCAATTTCTTTGGTGGTAATAAGTCCTACACTCGGCGATATATTAACCGTGCATACGCCAATTGGTGGTGACGAAAAGAAAACATACGACGATACCGATACTGAGTCGACATCCGATTGCCTTGAAGCCACCGAAAACATTGACGATTTCGTGAATGTACCTCATAATTTGAATGGCAAAAAGACATTGATGCGTTTGCATACGATCAATGCAAAATATGTGAATCATGTGACAATGACGGAAACGGTTCGAGCCGCATGTTATTCGTATGTGAAAGAGGGTACAGGCATTAATGTGATTGCAACCGGTTTGGACGGCGGCATTATACGATTGTGGTCGAGTTGGGATTTGACATTGATTAGAGAGATTAATGTTGGCCGAGTCGATGTGATAAGGTAATGACTATTTTGTGTGTGTGTTTTTTTTTCTTCTTTCATATGAACTTGAGTATGTTATTGTGATTTGCAGTCTGATCTATTCAACATATCAACATTTAGTTGTACTGACTAGTGACAATGTGATTCAAGTTTGGGAATCACCAGAATTGTTAGGAGGTGCACCTAAATTGCCACAAATACAAAGCAAACGGAGCAGTGTTTGAAATGTTGTGGCTGATATTTTAATGTATGAACTGAATGATTTTTATCGTTCATTGTTACTATGTACTTACCAATTTTATATTAATTAAGCGAATAAATTGTATTTTTAATAGACTATTATATGGTGATACGTTTTGTTTTTAAACGATTGCTAATGTGTACACTGAACAAGTTTAATACAATATTTGGATTTATGCAGAGTAAGAAATTTATATATTTTAATATTTCTCTAGAATTACTGATTAACTAAAGATACAATCAATATACTATTAAGCTGGCATTCATAACCAAAAGAAACCAGTTTAACTCTATTCGAAGTATAAGCAAAGATGCTAGTAGCTAAACAGCCTTGCTAGGTAATCTGTAAACTTTTTTAAATTTTAACGGAAGGAAAGTAGCGATAAGGGAGACAATAGGATAGACTGCCATCGGAAAAAGCCACAGCAGGTGATGTACAAGGAGGAAGAGGAAGACGGTATAAATAAAGGCTTTCGACACGCAGGAAAGTAGTGCTGTTGTATTCGTTGATCAAAAAAAATCTAAGATGAAATAGCTGCAGTATTGTGACATGAAGTAGATAAATAAACAACACCCACTCAGCACAATTGAGCGTAAATTTGGGCGGAAAAAAACTGGCGAGATACTTGGGAATTCGAAATCCAGCCCTTAGCACACCTCAGATTAACAACACAACGCCAACATTGAACGATGATTCAATAATGATATTGGTTCCAAAAAGACGCAACAAGTCAGTGGAAGCAAAAACTGAAAAGCGACCGCTGGCTAGTGTAATTTAAGAAGGTACGAAGTTGACGGTCAATGCTGTCGAATGGACTTTGCGGCTATGACATCCAAATGTGGTATACGGTTGCAATAAATGACAGGCAGAAGAAGAAGAAAGGTAAGAGTAGGTCGATGTCCAAAAAGAAAAGCCAGACAGGCGATAAATGACAGGCGGAAGAAGAAAGGTAAGAGTAGATCGATCTCCAAACAGAAAAGCCAGACTCTGAAAGGAAGCTGGTATTGTCGGCCTGTCACCAACAGATAAGAGCACTGGACAATTTCAGTAGTTTCAAACCGGGCGGCGACGACTGGGGCATCGTACAATAGGATGGAAGAGGAGCGAAGCCAGTAGATATGAGTCCACTTAAGGGGCGTTAGCTAAATTTGCCTCCAGAACACCAATGGTGACTGACAATGGAAACGATAGGAAAAGAGAGAAAAATCTGGTCCTTATGAATCAGATAGTTGAAATCTGGGTGCGATGTGGGAAAAGGAGAAGATAGAGATTAGGGCTGGATTTTTTATCGATATATCGATAATTTTTAAAATTATCGATAACTATCGATTATCGATAATCGTTGATCAAAATTCGATATTTAACGATAATCGTTGTTCGATATTCGATATTTATCGATTACACAGTGCTACAAAATAAAACTCATTGCTTGCGCATGAAATCAGACTATGATACTTTCATAGAGGACTAAAAAAGAAAATTTTCTGCATTTTTGGATTTTGTGGGGTCCCCCAAAATCTAAAATGGCGGCCAAAAACCTGTTTTCTTGTACATTAATTCACTAAAAAAATGATATAAAATTTATTTTGCACTAAATCCTAAAAGTATTTAACAGCATTGGAAAGGTAATAAAAAGACCTTTCCAATGATATATGATACTTCTATGTTGGATTAAAAAAGATATCAGTTCCGGTCCCTCAAAAGTAGTAGTAGTAGTAGTATCTTATTGCAGTTTTTGGCCCTTTTTTATCTTTTTTTCTATTTTTGAATGACCGAAA
>JANTEX010275138.1:0-11620 GCA_024741295.1 Macrocera vittata | reverse complement strand
TGAAGAAAGTTTGTGAATGTCTGGAAAGTCCGAAAAGTCCAAGAAATGCCGAAAAGTTCTCGAGATTGTCCGCTTTAAAGATCTCTCTCGAGGAAGTCCAAGGAAATTTGACGAAGTCTGAAAAGTCCGACCGACAAATTTCCGAGAAGTTCGAAGGAAGTCTGAGAAATTCTTGAGGAAGTCCAAAGATATCTTACGAAGTTTGAAGATATCCTAGGCAGTCCGTGTAAATCTGAGGAAATCGGCAGTCTGAGGAAGTATGCCCGATAAATCTGAGGAAATCGGAGAAAAACCGAGGGAAATAAGAAAATCTGAAGGAAGTATCTTATACTGTTTTTTTTTTTGATTTTCAACATTTGAACAGTGAATTCAATTAATTTTTTTCGCAGTCTCAGGTAGTCCGAGAAAATCTCTAGTAGTCTCTAGGATGTCCGAGGAAGTCTGAGGAATTATGATAATTGGAAGTATGAAGAATTTTCGAGAAGTTCGAGATAGTTCGAGCGTGCGAGGAAGTCTGAGAACATCTCTAGAAAGGCCGAAGAAATCTGACGAAGTTTAAGGAAGTCATACAAATTCTGAGGCAATCCAATACAATCTAATGAATTTCGAGGAAGTCTGAGGAAGTCCGAGGAAATATATGAGTTCTCATGGTGGTCTGAGGCAGAATTTTGATGATATCAGAAGAGTTCTCGAGGCAGTCTGAGTAAATCTGAAAAAAATCTCTAGGAGGTCCGAGAAAACTTGACGAAGTCGGAGGAAGTCTCGAGAAGTCTGAGAAAGTTCGAGGAAGTCTAACGAATTCTCGAGAAATTCCGAGAAATCTTATAAAATTTGAGTCAGTCTGGAACGAAGTCTAAAGAATTTTCGAAGCCAGAGGAATTCTCGAAAAAGTCGAGGAAGTATGACAAATTCAAAGTTTGAGGAAGTCCTAGAAAATCTCAGGCAGTCTGGGGGACTCTTAAGAAGTCTAGCGAGTTAAAAGGAAGTCGCGAAAGTTTAAGGAGACCCGATTATGTCCATAAGGAATCCGAGAAGTTCTCGATATAATCTGAGAAGTCTGAAAATTTCTCGAGTAAGTCCAAAAAAGAGTGACGATGTCTGAGAATGCTTGAGAAGTTCTTGAGAAGTCCGAGGAAATTCAAAGGAGTCTCAGAATATTTTTTGAGGCAGTTCGAGGAAGTCCTAGAAATTATCGGAGAAGTCCGACGATGTCTTGCGAAGTTTGAGGAAGTCTTAGGAAGTCTAGAGCAGTTTGAAGAAGTTCGGGAAAATCCAAGAAGTTCTTGAGGTAGTCTGAGGGTGTCCGAGAAATTCTAAAGAAGTCCGAGAAATTTTGACAAAGTCTGGAAGTCTAGTCCGGGGCAATCTAAGGCCGTTTAAAAGAAGTCTGATGACGTTCGAGGAATTCTCGAAAAATTCGATGAAGTATGAAATATTCTCGACAAAGTCCAAAAATTCTTAGACAATTCAGGTAAGTCTGAGGAAGTTCGAGGAAGTCCGATTAAATGTGTGAAAATCCGAGAAATTCTCGAAATCTGGTGATGTCTGCAGAATTCTCGAGGAAGTCCGAGAAAATGGGACGAAGTCTCAGGATGTCTGAAGAGCTCTCGAGAAGTTTGAAGAAGTTTAA
Organism: Macrocera vittata; assembly: GCA_024741295.1. Taxonomy (NCBI): domain Eukaryota; kingdom Metazoa; phylum Arthropoda; class Insecta; order Diptera; family Keroplatidae; genus Macrocera; species Macrocera vittata. Next base: position 9,990 of record JANTEX010275138.1, on the reverse strand, counting down.
GGAATTCTCGGGTAAGTCTGGCAAGTTCTCGAAGAAGTTCGAAGAAGTCATACGAAGTTTGAGGAAGTCCTAGGAACTCGGAAGCAGTCCGAGGAAATTCGGAAAAGCCGAGAAGTTCTCGAGGTAGTCTGAAGAATTCTGTAAAGTCTAAAGAATTCTCGAGGAAAACCCGAGAAATTTCTACGAAGTCAGAGAGACTTCTTCCGAGTAAGTTTGAGAAAGCAGTCCGAGCAAGTTTGAGAAGCCCGAGAATATCCGAAGAGTACTCGAGGTAGTCTGAGAAAGTTCGAGGAACCTTTAAGAACTCTCGAGGCAATCCGAGTAAGTCTAAATATTCTTGAGGAAGTCTGAAAAAAACTGACGAAGTTTGAAGCAATCCTAGGCAGTCCGTGTAAATCTGAGGAAATCGGATGAAGCCCAAAGAAGCCTATAGAAATCTGAGGAAGTTCCTTAAACTGCTATTTTAGCTTTTAACATTTGAACAGTGAATTCAATTAAATTTTTCACAGTCTAAGGAAGTTCCGGAAGATGTCGGAAGAAGTCTGCAGAAGTGTGAGGGAGTCCTAGAAATGCGGGAAAATTTTACGAAGTCTGAAGATGTCTTAAGAATTTTTGAAAATTTCGAAAAAGTACGAGCAAGTCTGAGAAGTTCTCGAAGAAGCCCGGAGAAATATGACAACAATTGAGGATGTTATACGAAGTCTGAGGGAAGCCAAGACAATCTAACGAAGTGCGGAGAAGTCTGAGGAATTCCGAAGATATACGATGAGCTCTCAAGGTAGTCTGACGCAGAATAATCAGTTTTTGAGACAGTCCGAGAAAATTTACCGAGTCTGATAAAGCCCGCAGAAGCCTGACGAATTCTCGAGGAAGTCCGATTAAATCTGATGTCGTTGGAGTCAGTCTGGAACAAAGTCTGATGCAGCTCTAGGAAGTCTGAAGATTAGTATACAACTTATTGTGCTATTACGGTTGAGGAAGTCCGATATAGTTCGAGGAGATCCGAGGAGTTCTCTGCTGCAAAATTATGATGAAATCCGAAGTTCTCGAGGCACTCTTAGGAAGTCTAAATAATTTTCGGAGTGGTCCGAGAATATTTCACGAGTCTGAGAAAGTTCGAAGAAGTCTGACGAATTCTCGAGGAAGTCCGAAGAAATCTGATGAAGTTGGAGTCAGCCTGGAACAAAGTTTGAAGCAGTCCGAGGAAGTCTGAAGATTTCCTAGAAAGTTTTCCATACAGCACAATAAGTATAGTGACAAAAACGTTTCCTAGTGGTACAGACGTTCTTATTACGGCTATATCACTATAAAATGTTGCTTTCACGAGGAGTTGTCGTGGTCTTGATGTGGTCTTGAATTAAAATTTTACGAAGTCTGAGAATGTCCGAAGAATCTTCGAGAAGCCCGAGGTGGTTTGATGAAGTCTGACACATTTTCGAGAGAGTTCGAACAAATCTGCCGAAGTTAGAGGGAGTATGAAGTAGTGCAAAAGAGTCTGAGGAAGTCTGAGAAGTCTAAAGAAGTCCAATGAAGTCTGTGGAAGTCCGAGGATGTCGGAGGAATTATCGAAGAAGCCACAGAAAATTTGATGAAATCTGAGGAAGTCCTATGAATTCTCGAGAAGTTCAACGAAGTCTGCCGAAAAAAATTGACCGAGTTAGAGAAAATATTAGGAAGTACGTGGCAGTTCGAGGAAATTTGTGGGATTCCGAGAAAGTCTGAAGAAGTCCGAAGAAGTCTGAGGAGTCTGATTGAATTCGTACGCTTTTTCGATTTTTACAACTGTACAAATCTTATAAAATTTGAGTCAGTCTGGAACGAAGTCTGAAGAATTTTCGAAAAATTCGAGGAAGTATGAGAATTTCAAAGTTTGATAAAATCTAAGGCAGTCTAAAAGGAGTGCAGGAAAGTCTGGGGGAGTTTAAAGAATTCCGGCTAAGTCTGAGAAACTCCAAGGAATCCGAAAAAATCTCGAGATGTGTCAGACCACCTCGATAACTACTCTGATTAAATTCCCTCAGATTGCCGAGAAGTCTGAAAATTTCATGATTAAGTTCGATAAAGTGGGACGAAGTCTGAGGAAGTTTAAGAAGTTCTTGAGAAATCCGAAGAAATTCAAAGGAGTCTCAGAAATTTTTTTGAGGCAGCTCAGGAAGTCTAAGTAAATTTCAGAGAAGTCCGGAGAAGTCTTAAGAAGTTTGAGGAAGTCTAGAGTAGTTCGAGGAATTTCGGGAAAATCCGAGGAGTTCTTGAATTAGTCTGAGGGTGACCGAGGAAGTCTAAAGAACTCGTAAAAAAGTTGACAAAGTCTGACAGTCTAAAGCAGTCCGAGGAAATCTAAGGCAGTTCGAGGAAGTCTGAGGACGTTTGAGGAATTCTCAAAAATCTAAAAAAAAAATAAAGAAAGCCCTAGGAAGTCTTAGACATTTCGGGAAAGTCTGAGGAAGTGCGAGGAAGTCTTAGGAAGACCCATTAAATGTGATTAAATCCGGGGAATTCTCAAGATCCTGTAGTGTTCTGAGAAATTACGAGAAGTCTGAAGATTTCTCGAGGAAGTCCGAGAAAATGGGTTGAAGTCTTAGGATGCTGGAACTGCGAGGAACTTTAAAGAATCCTCTAGGCAATCTGAGGATGTACGACAAATTCCCGAGAAGTCTAAAAAAATTTTTAAGGAGGTCCGAAAAAGTCTGACGAAGTTTGAAGAAATCCTAGGCAGTCCGTGTAAATCGGAGGAAGTCCAAAGAAGCCTCTGGAAATCTGAGGAAGTTTCTTAAATTGCTATTTTGGCTTTCAACATTTGAACAGTGAATTCAATTAAAGTTTTCGCAGCTAAGGAAGCCCGAGGAAGTCTTGAGAAGTCTAAGGAAGTTTGAAGAATTTTGACAACTTCTGGAATATCTGCGAAGCAATCAGCTGTGTGTGAAGAAGTCCTAGAAATTCTGTGGCAGCACGATGAAGTCTGAGACAGGCCGAAGAAGTCTGAACAAGTTACAAAGTAACAATGTCATGAAGTCATATCGGGCAAAGAATCCAACCTCGTGAGGAAGCCCGAAGAATCCTGACAAAGTTTTGGTAAATCCTAGGAGGTTTGAGGCAGTTCGAGGAAGTTCGATCAAGTATAAGGAACTCCGATAAAAACTACGAAAGTCCGATAAATTCTGAGAAATACTATGGGCTTCTCTAGGCTGAAAATTGAGAAAGTCTGAGTAAATCCGAATAGCTCTCGAGGAAGTCTGACACAGTTTGAGTCAACCCGAAAGGAAATTCAATGCAGCTCGAGGAAGTCTGAGGAAGTCCGAGAAAGTCTGAGTAAGTCCGATTAAGCCGGACGAAGCAATAGAAAGTCTGAGGAAATTCGAGCAGTCGACTAAAATCACATAAGGTCCGCGGAAGTGTAAGAAATTCTCGGGGAAGTCTGAGGAAATACATAGTCTGAGAAGTCCGAATTCTCGTGAAGTCTGAGGCAGTTCGAGGAAGTTTGAGAAATTCACTATAGCAGTCCGAAGAAGTCCAACGAAATCCGAAAATTTTTCGAGTTAGTCTGAGCGATTCAGAGGAAGTCTGAGAATAATTCTCGAGTCTGAAAAATTTAGACGTAGCCCGATAAATTGTCGAGAAGTTCGAAGAAGTCTGACAAACTTTTGAAGAAGTCCTAAGAAACTGTGAAGAAGTCTGAAATATTTTCGAAGCGTAAATTTGGCCAAGTCTCGAAAAATTCTAGAATGTTTGAGAAATTCTGAGAAATTCTCGAGAAAGACCGAAGAAGTTTAATGAAGTTTGAGGAAGTGCTAGAAAATCTCAGGCAGTCCGAGAGAGTCTGTGGAAGTCAGACGAAGGCGGTTCGATGAAGTCTAAGGAAGTCGAAGAATTCGCAGGACCGCTTGAGAAAATCGGAGAAAATTTGACGAAGTCTGCGGAATTCCGAGTTAGTTCAAATAGGAAGGAGAGGCAGTCCAAGGCGGTCTAACGATGTCCAAAGAAGTCTGAGGAAGTCCATGAAAAGCCGATGAGTTCTCGAGGTAGACTGAGCTTTGAAATAGAAGAAGTCTAAGGTAGTCCAAAAAAGTCAGAGGAAGTCCGATGAAGTCTGAGAAGGTAATAGGAGTTCCAAAAAAAACCGAAGAGTTCTCGAGATTAGAGGAATTCTAAGAAAGTTTGACGAAGTCTTATAAGGAACGACGAATTCCCAAAAATTTCGATGAGGTCTGATAAATTCTGGAGGAAGTTCGAGAAAATTTGACGTAGTCTGAGGAAGTCCGAAGAATTCTCGAGAAGTCTAGGGCAGTTTAAGGAAAGTTGAGAAATTCTCTAAGGTAGTCCGAAAAGTTCGACAAAATCCGAGAAGTTCTCGAGGTAGTCTAAGCAAGTCGAAGGAAGTCTGAAGTATTCTCGAGTCCGAGAAAATTTGACAAAATCTAAAAAGTATTGTCGAAATGATTGAGAATGTTCGAGGAAGTCTAACAAATTTTTGAAAAAGTCTGACAAAGTTTGAGGAAGCCCTTAGAAGTCGAAGCCAGTCCAAGTAAGTTCAATAGAGCACGATAAGGTATGAGGAAGTCTAAATGACTATCAAGGAATTCCGAAAAATTTTAAAGAAGTTTTAGGAAGTCATAGGCAGACTCAGGGAGTCAGAGGAAGTTATAGATGTCGAAATCTCGAGGAATTTTGACGAAGTCTGAGGAGTCCGTTTATTGATTACCGAAAAAGTCTAGTCCGTGAAAATGTTCAGGAAAGTCCGAGAACGTCTGAGAATAAATTAGAAAGTCCTAGGAAATCCGATGAGTTTTTGAGGAAGTTTGTGGAAGTCTGAAGAATTCTCGAGAAGTTCGATAAAAATCGAGGAAGTCTAACATATTTATGAAGAAGTCCAAAGATGTCTGACAAAGAATGAGGAAGTCCTAGGAAGTCTAAGTTAGTCCCAAGAAGTCTAAAGAAGTCTGAGTAAAATGTTAGGAAGTCTAAATAATTATCGAGGAAGTCCGAGAAAATTTGGCGAAGTCTGAAAAACCTTGAATTCTCAAAAAATTCTAGAAAGTTTTAGTAATTTTTACAAATTTTCGAAGAAGTCCGACAAAGTTAAATGAAATTTGAGAAATTCCTAGGTAGTCTAAGGCGGTGGTCTAAGGAAATCGGAAAAAGTCTATGGAAGTCCGATGAAATCTGAGGACATCGTAAAAGTTACAAGAATTCTCGAGGAATTCTGAGAAAATTGACGAAGTCTGAAGAAGTCCGAGATGTTTCCGAGAAGTACGTGGAAGTTTAAAGAGGTCTGAGAAATTCTGGACGGGGTCCGAGGAAGGGCGAAGTTTGGAGAAGGTCTAGAAAGTCTAAGGCATTTGGAGAAGCCTGAGAAATGTTGATGATGTGAGGGAATTGAATAAGTTCGAGAAGGTCTGAGTAAATTCGTTGAATTGATTGCCTTGTTTTCAACATGTGAATATTGAATTCAGTAAAAATTTTACGAAGTCTGACGAAGTTCGAGGAAGTCTGACAAATTCTCGATGAAAGTCGAAAACAGTTTGACAAAGTCTGGTGAATTGCCAGGGTGTTCGAGAATGTCTGACAAAATATCGTGGAAATCCAAAGAAGACTAACAAAGTTTGAGTTAGTCCGGAAGTCTGTTGCAGCCTGAGAAAGTCTGAAGTGGTCTGAAGAAGTTTAAGAGCGTATGAGGAAGTTTAAGGAAGTGCGAGGAAGTCCGTGGAGTTTTCGAAGTAGTCTTACGTAGGGTTGGGAAATTTATCGATACATCGATAATTATCGATAAGTTTTGTTATCGATAAGTTTCGATATGTTTCGATAATTATCGATACATTCGATAAATATCGATAATAAACAACGATATAACGTTCGTTTTACGAACAATACGATAAATTTGATTAACTTTTCAAGAAGTCTGAGGGATTTTCGAAAAGTCCGAGGAAGTCTGACAAATTGTCGAAGAAGCTCAAAGATCTGTGCTATAATTTTCCAAGAGGAAGTTCGAGGCAGTCCAATGAAGTCTGAGGAAGTCCGAAGAAGTCCGATAAAGTCTGAAGAATCCTCCAGGTTGAGAAAATCTCTAAGCAAGTCGGAGGAGATCTGACTCGAAAATTACGTCCGAGAAAACTTGACGAAATCTAAAAAAATTTCGAAATAATTGAGAATGTTCGAGGAAGTCTAACAAATTTTTTAAGAAGTCTGAAGAAGTCTGACAAAGTTTGAGGTAGCCCTTAGAAGTCAAAGACAGTCCAAGAAAGTCTAAGTAAGTTCAAGAGAGAGCGATAAGGAATGAGGAAGTCAGAAGAATTTTCAAGTCCGGGGAAGTTAAAGGAAGGTTGAGAAATTCTCTATGGTAGTCCGAAGAAGTTCGTCAAAATCCGAGAAGTTCTCGAGGTAGTCTGAGCAAGTCGGAGGAAGTCTAAAGTATTCTCGAGTGAAAATTTTTTTTGAGGAAATCTGAAAATTGCCGAAATGTTTGAGAATGTTTGAGGAAGTCTAACAATTTTTTGAAGAAGTCCGAAGAAGTCTGACAAAGTTTGAGAAAGCCCTTAGAAGTCAAAGTCAGTCCAAGGAAGTCTAAGTTTGTTCAAGAGAGCACGATAAGGTATGAGGAAATCTAAAGAATTATCAAGGAAGTCCGAAAAATTTTAACGAAGTTTAAGGAAGTGATAGGCAGTTGAGGGAGTTAAACGAAGCCATAGAAGTCGCAAGAATTCTCGAGGAATTTTGACGAAGTCTAAGGAGTCCATTTATTGATTACCGAAGAAGTCTAGTCCGTGAAAATGTTCAGGAAAGTCCAAAAACGTCTGAGAATGTATTAGGAAGTCCTAGGAAACCCGATGAGTTTTTGAGGAATTTTGAGGAAGTCTGAAGAATTCTCGACTCTAAGAAAATTAAATGAACCCAGAGAAATTCTCGAGAAGTTCGATACAAATCAGGGAAGTCTAATATATTTATGAAGAAGTCCAAAGATTTCTGACAAAAATTGAGGAAGTCCAAGCAAGTCTAAGTTAGTCCAAAAAAGTCTAAAGAAGTCCGAGTAAAATGTTAGGAAGTCTAAAGAATTATCAAGGGAGTCCGAGTTAATTTGGCAAAGCCTGAGGAAGCCTTGAATTCTAGAAAAATTCTAGGAAGTTTTAGGAATTCTTACAATTTTTCGAAGAAGTCCGAAGTTTGAGAAAGTAATGAAGTTTGAGAAAGTCCTAGGTAGTCTGAGGCGGTAGTCTGAGGAAGTCGGAAAAAGTCTATGGAAGTCCGATGAAATCTGAGGAACTCGTAGAAGTTACAAGAATTCTCGATGAATTCTGAGAAAATTGACCAAGTCTGAGGAAGTCCGAGGTGTTCCCGAGAAGTACGTGGAAGTATAAAGAGGTCTGAGAAATTCTGGATGGGGTCCGAGGAAGTCTGAGAAATTCTCAAAGAAGTTCGAGAAAATTGGACAAAGTTTGGAGGAGTTCTAGAAAGTCTAAGGCATTTTGAAGAAGCCTGAGAAATTTTGATGATGTGAAGGAATTTGAGTAAGTTCGAGAAAGTCTGAGGAAATTCGTTAAATTGATTTCCTTGTTTTCAACGTGTGAAGATTGAATTCAGTAAGAGTTTTACGAAATTCGAGGAAGTCTGACAAATTCTCGATGAAAGTCGAAACAGTTTGACAAAGTCTGGTGAAGTGCCAGGGTATTCGAGAATGTCTGACAAAATTTCGTGGAAATCCAAAGAAGACTAACAAAGTTAGTCCGGAAGGATATCTGTTACAGCCTGTGACAGTCTGAAGTGGTCTAAGGAAGTTTTAGATCGTCTGAGGAAATCTGAGGAAGTTTAAGGAAGTGCGATGAAGCCTGAGGACTTAAGGAGGTCCGAGGAAGTCCGTGGAGTTCTCGAGGTAGTCTGAGGTAGCGTTGAGAAATTTATCGATACATCGATACATTCGATAAATATCGAAAATAAACAACGGCCTAACGTTCATTTGACAATATGTGAGGCTTCGACATCCGATAAGTATCGATAATTTTGCGAATTTGTATCAAGTTTCGATAATTATCTATAACGCGGCAATCCGAGGAAGTCTGAAGATATCTCGAGGAATTCCAAAAAAATGTTTGACATAGTCTGAAATGAAAAATTCTTGAGGTAGTCCGAGAAAATCCGAGATACTTTCGAGGTACTTTGAGAAAGTCATTGGAAGTATTGGGAATTCACAAGTAGATCAGAAATTTTTTTGCGAGATCTAAGGAAGCCCAAAAATTCGAGAGGTCTGAGGAAGGCTGACCAATTCACGAGAAAGTCCAAAAAAGTGTACCGAAGTTCAATAAAATCCGAGGTAGTAAGAGAGTCTGAGGAAGCACGAGAAAGTCTGAAGAAATCTGAGAAAGTCTGCGGAAGTTCAATGATTTCTCTAGAAGTCCGAGAAAGTTCAATGAATTCTGAGAAATTCTCGGAGGAATCCGAGAAACTTTGAGAAAGTATAACAAATTCTCGAAGAATTGAAGATGAAGTCTTACAAAGTTTGAGAAAGTTCTAGAATGTTTGACGCAGGCAGGGGGAGTCAAGGAAAACCGAGAAGTACTTGAGAGATGAGGCAGTCCGAAGTGTCTGAGAAAGTCCGAGAAAGCCTGAGCTAAATTGTGTTTTTTTTTGTTTTTAAGATTTGAACTGTAAATTCGAATAATTTTTCTCGAAGTCTGAGGGATTTTCGAATGGTCTGATGAAGTCTGACAAATTGTCGATGAAGCTCAAAGAACTGTGCTAATATCCCAGGAGGAAGTTCGAGGCAGTCCAAAGAAGTCTGAGGAAGTCTGAAGAAGTCTGATAGAGTCTGAAGAATACTCGAGGAAGCCCGAGAAAATTTGACAAAGTCTGAGGAAGTCCGACAAATTCTCGAGAATTCTGATAAAGTTTGGGGAAGTCTGAGAAATTCTTAAAGAGGTCCGAAGAAGTATGACGTTGTTTGAGGAAGTTCTAGAAATTCTAAGGCAGTCTGAGGAAGATCGTTAATAATTTTGTTTTATTTCCAAATCGACGATATCAAAACTATTTCAGACCGAATTCTTTATAAGATCGTTGTTGGAATACAATTATCATATTTGATCTGGATTGCTTCTAGAAAATATGAGGACAGGACTCATGCTAGAGCAGTTGGGTTGATGAACAACCACGCATCAACTGACACTCTAGTTTCTTTCAATCACCAAAGATCAGTGGGTGCGTTGTGCTGATTCTACCAATATTTTAATGGAAAATATTTGAGTGGGATCGCCCCGACGTGCGATAATCTCTCACAATTCACGTTCTCTGCAAAGAGCGCATCCATTCACAGATTCAGTTGATTTTTGTCGTATTAACAAGGTCCGCAATTCGTTTATCTTGTGAACTCAGAGTATGTGGAATTTTATCCCAACATCCGTGTTTCCAATACAATCTGAATCTGCATGGGAGAGTAAATAGATAAGTGCCATGGGTTCGGGGTTTTCTTTTTCTCCCAAAAGTTGACCTAGCCGGGTCGGGCCGGCACTTTCTCTAATACATACGTATGTATATGGAATCAAAATAGAGTTTGAGCAACACGTTTTCGGCAATTCCAATATCAGAGGCCGTGACAGACAATGCAAAAATTTCGTTCATAAAAACGTTTGAACTAACAAATGGGTCTTTATCAAAATTGTTTACGTTATGCAACTGAAACGTTTTGCGCGGTAAGAAATAAGGAATTCGGTTACATAATATCCTTTTGTATTTATATTTAATATTTTTAGCTGAATAGAAATGTGTGCTTTTGTGTACATGTGTATGTACATACTTTTTAAGGTGGCGTTGATTTTATTATACATATACATACATATTCTCACCACTAGCAAATAATATTTATTAGACTATAATGGATCTTAATAGGCAATTTTTACCACATATAATGCAGAAAGTTTTTTTTCTTTTTACTTTTTTAAAAGAAAAGTAGATATTATTTATATCTTCTCATGTATATACTTTATTTTTCCCCAACCGATTTGCATAATT
>JANTEX010275027.1:0-11622 GCA_024741295.1 Macrocera vittata | reverse complement strand
AGGTTCATTCAACCCGTATTGGCATCGCAAAAGCAGAAGCGCTGATCCGATGCTATTTTTGGTGGCCGGGGGTTTGAAAAGACGTAGAGGATTTGATAAAATCGTGTGCAGTGTGTAGGACGAATCAAAGAAATCATGCGAAAGTAGAGCCCGTGCCGTGGCCAAAGTCTGAGCGTCCAATGCAGCGTCCTATGAATGGGGACAATTTACTGATCGTAATCGACACGTAATCGAAATGGCTCCAGGTGGCCAGGACGAAACAAAGCACGGCGGAAAAAACGATTAAATTGCTGCGATCTCTCGGTTAGGAGTGGCCGAAACAATTGTATCGAATAATGCGTAGGCGTTCACGTCATTCAAATTTCGTCAGTTCTGTGAAAAGTACGCAATTCGGCATATAACCTCTCCCGCTTATCATCCGGCGTCTAATGGGCAAGCGGAAAATTCTGTGGAAACTTTTAAGTTCGCGTTGACAAAGTCGATTAACGACCCGATGAATAGAGGAAGTGACATGGATGATGTGATCGAACGGTTGCTGTATCTAAACAGCAACACGCACGAATTCCGGGATCGTTTTCGACGTGTTGGCCAAATCATCGACAAATGTTTCGCTGAACGACATGCTAATGGTTGGCGCAGTCGTTCAGGAAAATCTGCTTTCAATTGTCTTACCGTTTTTGGACATTGAAATATGCATTTACGGCAGATCTATACAAAACATACCACCAGGTAGGATTAAATCCGTGTCACACAGGTTACCAAAGAATATTATGCCGTGAAAACTCAGACGAACCTATCAGAACGCTCGAAATGTCAACTGTAATATATTGCACAGCGTGTGCGGCATACTTGGAAACGCGATCGACTGAGTGAACTGGCTGAAGATGAACACAATGAATTTCCGATCGCGTCTAGAACGGTCAAAGAGGATTTTTAGGTTGACGACATACTTAGCGGTGCACAGATACTCGACGAGGCTGTAGCTAAGTAAACGCAGCTGATCGCTTTGCTGCAACGAAGTTGTTTTCAAATACAAGAATGGTGCTTAAATTTCTCGGAGCTTTTAACGAATGTTTCTGCGAATGCGCACGAAAAAGTTATGTCATTCGATGGTGACAGTGTGAACGAAACTATAAAGACATTGGGATTACTTTGGAGTCGTGGTTGATTGGTTAGAGTTGGCGGGTTGCCCCAACCAAAGGCCTCAGCGGGTCCTTAGCAAACCAATTTATTGGAACTACAGTTTTGGTTGTGTCCGAAGCCGCCGAACATGATTGATTCGTCTGTACTTTCGGTCAGGTCAAATATTTTATTTAAATTGCAATTCCTACTAACTCGAACAATAATAATCTCGATACGGCTGGAATCGGACTGTCGATTTACGGCTCCATAAGCTAGTGTATTACCACTGAGCCGTCGAGGTGGTTTGGAGGTTTACGACGAATTTGTCTTAAGCATAAACAACATCGTCAGTGACAATGAAATGCCGTCAAATCGTCGTGTCTTGTCTTCATTGGCAAGACTTTTCGATCCGCCTGGCCTGCTTGGTCGTTCGACGCAATGAAACAGCAAATCGAATTGAGATACATGGTTTTGCTGACGCAACTCTCAAAGCTTACTCTGTGTGCATCTATATTTGTTCATGGCATGAAGGCAGACAGTCATTGTTATGCAGTCAGTCAAGAGTAGCGCCAATCAATAACAATTATTAGTCAAATTATATAAATGCAAAGAGTTACTGTGTATTTGTGTCGATTCTTAGATAGTTCGCGGAAGAATTTTACGAAAGTGCGCAGTGTTTTGACGATTAATGAAATTCGTAGTGCAACTTTTGTTATTCTTCGCTTTGTTCAAATCTAAAAGCTCTTAGATACCCAAATTAAAAACGATCGAACGAAGTTTTGAAAAACGATGCACTCTAATACCACCGCCATTTTGAATCTTTAAAATCAAATGTCAAATTTGTAACACGAAAAACTACTAGTTACCAAATTTCACAATTATTAGATGATGTTTTTGGACAAAAACGTTGCACTCTTATGCCACCGCCATTTTTTATTTTCAAAATCTGATAAATAAATTCGTAATCAACGACCCAAAGACCCGTAGATACCAAATTTCACTGTGATGTTTTGGAAAAACGATACGCTCTATTATCACAGATACCCAAATTATCAACGATCAACCGATGTTTTGGAAAAATGATGCACTTTAATATGTCCGCCATTTTGAATTTTGAAAATCAGATGTCAAATTCTAAATCAGCGGTCCAAAAAACTCCTAGTTACCAAATTTCACAATGATCGAACGATGTTTTTAAAAAACAATGCACTCTAATGCCCCGTCATTTTGAATTTTGAAAATTGTATGGCAAATATCTAATGAGCGACCTGAAAAGGTCATAGAAACCCGAACGATGTTTAGGAAAAACAGTGCCCTCTAGTGCTACCACCATTTTGAATTTTTGAAAAAACTGGTAGATAACAAATTTCACAATGATCGTACCATGTTTTAAAAAAAACAATGCACCTTAATGCTACCGCCATTTTGAATTTTAAAGATCTGATAACAAATTCGTTATCCACGACCCCAAAAAACCTTAAAATTCTAAATTTCATTACCATCCGAACTGTTCAGAGATATTATTTTGGGCAAAAAATAAACCATAGTGGTGTGGCGTCGCTAGAAAAATATTTTTAATTGCACTTTACTCAAATCACTTGCCGAGTAAAATTTAAACGTTTCTCCAAAAAAAAAAAAACCAAATTTCGCAGTGACTGAACGATGTTTTGGAAAAACGATGCACTCTAGTTCGTCCGCCATTTTGAGTTTTTAAAATCTGATGACAGATTCGTAAGCAGATGAAAAAACCCCTGAATACCAAATTTTACGACAATCGGACGATGTCTTGGAATAACGATGCACTCTAATACCACCGCCATTTTGAATTTTGAAAATAAGATGTCAAATTCGTAATAACGGCCCAGAAAATCTTAAGTAGAAAAATCGTTTTAATTGTATACTACCTATCGGGAGCGTCCACGGGTGGTGGATGGAGGGTGACAAGATCGGGGCAATCCATTGATCCGACTTGTCTGTTGATTATAATCGCAAACCAGTTCAAGTATAACCTACAACTTGTAGCACAGCAGACACTATACGGTTACGTTCATCCCATAAGATCACTCATGATACCTGCATTTTATTCAAATTACTTGATGAAGCTGAATGGCACCGGAGTAAATACAGTGTCTTCTAACAGGTGCGAAATAGTTTGTGTTTGCAGTTCGTTTCTGGTCATGTCACTGTCTGCAAGGCAAAGGGATTATGTGGATTTTGCAATAGGCCCCGCTGATTAACTGTCAAGCTACAGCTGTAGGAGACGATGTTTCTGTTTCCAATTTATGACAAATTGATCTTTTATTTCGTTCGAGTACAGCTGCAGGTAAATGCAATTGTTGTTGTAATTTTTCGAAAGTGTGGGCTCTTTAAAGTGCACATTTACCCAAAGTACTTCCGGTTACTTTCATCAAATTTCTGGTCACTTCCGGAGAATTTCTAAACACGGTAGGTCTTTTCCTAATCATACAGAATTTTGTTTGACCGTTTTCGGTGATTTTCTGGTCACTTTCGTTTCGGTTATTTTCAAGTTAATTCCGGTCATTTTAAGGTCAGTTCCTGTCAATTTATGGTCAGTTCCGGACATTCTTTGGTTACTTCATATATTTTCCTGGTCACTTTCTGTTATTTTCTGGTCATATCCAGTCAATTTTCGATCACTTCTTGGCCACTTCAGTTTATTTTCTGACGTGATGCTTATAAATTCAGTCATCGTAATGAATCGAGAGTGGGGCCATCATTGAATGCCAATTTTTCGAAATAATACCGAATCGACGACAGATTTAAAGAAATTGCCAAATAATGAAATCGACAAAAAAAATGACGAAAATCGACTTAAATGTGACAAGTTCTTTGACCTGGAGTGGCCGAAAATGGGACGAAATTTCGACCTAAAATCAACTACAAATTCCTCCGAATAGGACACAGAATTGAGCAACTAATGAAATCGACCATAAATGGAGGAAAATCGACCTGATTCGATATGTCTTTTGATTTTAAGTGGTCGAAAATCTAACGATATTTCGATCTAAAATCAACTGCCAATTTCGACGAATAGGGCAGAAACGACGGAATACTGTAGAATTTGTCAAGTAACAAAATCGACTAAAAATGGAGGACAATCGATCAAAATTGACGAATCATTGACCGAAAGAAGCCGAAAGCGAAACGAAATTTCGACCTAAGATCGACTGGTTGAAAACTAGAGATAGTTGTCAGAAAATTAAACGAAATTTTCACTCAAAATGAACTGTCAACTTCTTAAAAAAAAAAAACAAACCGACGAAAAAATCGACTGAAAATTAACCATAAGAGGTCGAAAATGTAAAGATATTTCGACCTAAAATAACCTGGTCGGAAATTACTGATAGTGAGCTAAATACAAAAATTGATGTGGCAGAACATCGAAGGAAATTTCGACCTAAAATCAACCGCGAATTTCTCCAAAGAAGAAACCGAATTGTCAAGAAGTAACAAAATCGACCCAAAATATAAGGGCAATGACCCGATTGTACGAAAGTGATCAAAAACTGAACGGCATTTCGACCTAAAATCGACTGGTCGAAAATTACCAACAGAATTCCGTCAATAATTGAGAATTGCAAATATAATTTGATAGTTAGTGGCAGAAAATCGAAGGTACCCACAAAAATCAACTGCCATATTCTTCAAATAAGACCGTACCGAGACAAAAGTCATCGAACTTATCAAGAAAGTATGAAATCGAGAGAAAACGAGAAGCCATTAACCGTAAGTCGCCGAAAATTGAACAAAAATGTCGGCCTAAGATCGACTGGTCGAAAATTGCTGACAGTTGGCAATAGAATGTCATTTCTCCAAATAGAACCGAACCAGCGAAAAAAACTATCGAAATTGTTAAGAAGTGACTGGAGCGACTGAAAATCGACCTGAAGTAACAAGCCGTTGAGCATAAGTGGCCGAAAACGTAACCTACAATTGGTCGAAAACTACCGATAGTGAACCAAATTGAACTGGTCTAAAATTAACGCCTATAGGCAGACAAATCGCCAATAATTGAGCATCGAAAATGGACCTGTCTTGACCGACATAATTGCAGTTTAGCCACTATTCTCGATTCGAAGAGGACGGAGTAAATAGTAATAAGTTATGAGCTGATGTCGCAATAGATTAATAACCCGTCTGATTTGACGATTGTCTGATCGGTTGGGTAGAACCATCGCGCAACAAAAAATCGGAATTATTACAAACCTAGAAACCAAACTTTAATATATGGAAAATACAGTTTTTATGACACTTTTGATGGGTCCTTCTTGAGCAGGTAACTGGCGACCTTTGGGAGTTTCTTACCTAGAGGCACTCAATCAAATTAATACATTTCTGCCCATCCGTAACAACAATTTCATTTATGTTTGCAATGACAGTATGCTATCATACAATACGCTTTCACCCTGGTCTGCAATCGGCATGACCATTAACTATGAGATCGTGAACTGACCAAGCGGCACAAGCACTTTAGTCAATGGATGACTTCGGTGCGATTGCACGTCTACAGTTTTTTATGCCTAAATGGGAAAAGTTTTATGAGACGTGGATATTTCGTGAAATGACTTCGAGATGTCGTCAAATGACGTCGCGACGACTACTTGGTGTCACCAGTAACAAAATGTGACCATATCCACACAATTTGAATTGTATATAATCAGCGTTTATTCTGATTAGACTCTACATGCACACATCAGGTAAAAATACAATGTGTTCACTCTGAGTACACTCATAGCATCATGTTGGTTTGTTGGTAGTCTTAATTATACTTCGACCACACAAGACTAAGCGACGTCATTTCACGACTTCTCAAAATAAGTTAGTCCCAAAAACATACTCGTTTAGATGCAGTCGTACCGAAGTTAGCCAATGACGAAGGTGTTTGTGCCGCTTGGGTACACAACTACTACGAAACATGTTTTAACTTAATCGAAGTCTATTTAGGGATAAGCCACGTAGTCGTTGCGTATTCATTTGACGTCGTCTCCAAGTCAGTTCCCTACCTATCTACGACTTAAAAACGAGTAGTTAAGCTTGGAATGACCAACCGCATCGTGATACTTGCTGTAGACAAGGACATTAAATGATTTTTGCTAGAATTTCACATACTTTCAGGGAAAATTGGAAAAATTAAAGAAAAGCCAAGTAGCCGTTGCGTATTCATTTTAAATCGCCTCAAAGTCAGTTAACGACCGATCTACGACTTTAAAACGACTATTTAGTCTTAAAATGACCAATTGCATCGTAATACTTGGCAGCATTGCTGTAGACATGGACATTAAACGATATTTGCTAAAATTTCACATATGTTCAAGGAAAAATTTGAAAAATTACGTAAAATTCATTAGGGCAAGAAAATAACGGATATTTCTCCGAGAAACGGCCAAAGAAAATGCCACTTTTCAAATATTCAAACATCATCATTACACTCTCCGTTCTCTCATTTCGTTTGTGTTATACCGACGAAATTTTTCGTCCGAAAAATCACACCGTAATGCGGTTCGTCGTCGCCGGCACCGCTACCATCGATCGCATTCGCACCGATAATTGGCGACGACGTGCAACTAGTCGTTGACGACGCTATGCCGCCGCCTGTACGTTCCGTTAACATGCCAACACTATCGTCAAGCAACTTTTCGGTCATTTCCCCCTTTGAACTATCGAATTTACTGTAAAAACTATTGGAGTGCGTTACGGTTGCCGACGACTTTGATTTGGAAAATTTCCACAATTTCGACAGACCACCTTTGTACCGTTGCAGCCTCGATTTCTCCGTTTTGATTTTCTCCTTTTTCTGTCGCAATGCACTTTTCAATTTGTCACCAGTGGTGGCGGTGATGCCACTGCTGGCCAACGGCATAACTGTAACCGGCGACGACCTACCATTTGCCGCATCGAAACGCTTCCGTTGAGCTATGTGACTGGGAAATAGTGCAGCCGTTATATCGGTATCGGTCGATGCACCATCATTTGTATAGCCATACGTTGCCGGATGATGCATCCGATAATTGACATCGTCATCGTCTGACGGACGAATTGTAACGTCGACACTGTTACGAAATGTAACGGAACTTTTACGTGATGTTATCGATGGCACAAACATATCGACCGACGAATGATCGCTACACATTGAATTTTTTCGTTCGTCAAACAGTAATTTACTATTCTCATTGCTACTGCTCATGGTCAACGAGGCAAAACTATCGTCCAGCGAATTGTGTTCGCTTGGTTGACCATTAATGACACGGCCGCCAATACCTGCCGCACGACGCCGTCGATCGGCAGTAAGTTTGCGACTGTGTTCGGTCGTGTGCGATGAACTCGACGCAAAGCTAGCATTTTCACTGGCCTCCGCTGAATTATTTGCACTACAACCACCACCACCGACAACACCACCACCATCTCCATTACTATTATTATTATTATTATTTGTGAAAAAACAGTCACGATCGAATTTCGATTCGGATCCACCGCGTTGAAAGCGATACGTCCCATACGAATCTTCGTCACCCTCATCGAATGTACTGCCGCCGGCCGTCAAATCACCGCTTGACTTTGAATTGCGAACATTTTGCGAGGTAAAGAATTGATGTTGATGTTGTGGTGCGGCAAAAATGTCGTCTAGACTTTTTTGCATTGTTCGATAGAAGACACGATCGTACGGTACATCATCGAAATTACTACGTTGTTCGCATTTCAAGGACAGATCGTCGTCGTCCGTGTCCTGCGATCGTACCAATGGCAATTCAACGGTACGTTGACGAACCGGTGGTATACGAACCGAACGCAAACCGTGACGATTACTGTTAATCGATCGCATATGATCATGAGTGATTTTTTCGGATTTCGTGGGATCGGCACGAATGAAACCGAAACAACCGCCTTTCACTTGAACGTCATCATCGTCGTCATCGTCATCATCATCATTATCAATGTCATCGTCATAGGTGAGGTCATAATCGACAGGTCCACCATAGCTATTATGGTCATTGTTATTGTTAAGATAATCGTCTGTGCTGATTATGCGACGATTATTATTTAAGTAATTGACAGAGAAATCATTTCTTATGCTATTCGATGTGCTGCTGTTCATTGTATTAAAATCATCATAGCTTTTACCTAAGATATCGTTACGTGATGATGATTGTGGTATGAGGGCGGCTATAGCCATACGTGATTTATCCAAATTTGGTGCACTTTTACTGAAATGTGGCGGTCGTGCTGTTGGCCGTTGCAATGCCGGCAAATGGCCACGTTCACGTTGATGAAGTGTTGACGGGCCCCATGTTTTACCTTTGATACCATCAGCCGGCACTATGTGTAGGAGGATTTTTTTTTGTGTTTTTTGTTTTTGTTTTTGGTTTGTTTGATTTAAATTATATATAAATATGTACAAATGGTGGAAGCGATATAGTATTCTTCTTGGCAGCTTTGAAATACTATTCCGGTTAATTTATTGTGTCTAGCATATATGGTTTTGGTTAGAATTAATTGATGAGTGTGATGTTAATTAGTTATATATGGTCGATTGTTAATCATTCATATTTCATACATTACGCTCAAAATTTAGAATAACTTAATTATCTAGATTGTTAATTTTGTTAATTTTTGTTCGTTAGTAAAATGCAAATAGACAGAGAGAGAGAGACCTAAATTTGAAAATGTTATGTTGATAGAAAAGTTAGAAATGACACCTGAAAACAGTTTATGTTGAAATGAACAATTCCATGATATCTTGACAATTAGACGCAAACAATAGTCCATCGGTTTACAAGATATTTCTATTGAAATCTTAAGTTTTTCTACTTTCATACATAGACATTTTTAAAGGAGATTAAAAAAAAACTAGAATCAGCATCGCAGCCGATCTAGTAATTAAATGTAGTTCTTTAATTTTTAACTAGATATCTAGATAAAAATATATTCTTCTTCTACGTCTCTATTTTAAACAAATCAATTAAATGAAAAATGAAAAACAGCATAATCCGTTGTATGATTGAACTCATGCCGCCTGTTATATGAAAAACCAATATATAATTTTCTCCCGATTAAGAGACGAGATCCTAAATATTATCTTATCCAGACAGACAGTAGATGTGGCTAAAATATTGGGTTTTAATTTAATAAAACTAGACTAGATTTCTGATTATTTCAACAAGAGGTTCGGGAAAATTAACTAGAAATTACTGACATAAAAAAACTATCTACATAACTGGTATTGTCACTAGAGACACTTAGTTTATTAAACACTAAATTTAACTGACGGATCTACTTACCATCTTGTGGTTTTTAAAGTCTTCCGCTAGAAGTTTAATTCAAACATCTATTGTATTGCTTCCCTGAAGATGCGACCACACATAATCGAAACAAAATACACTACTGTTTCAATAGTCTTGACAAAGAAAAGAAAATATATATGTGGTGCCGCGACAGTTCTTCGCGGCTACAGTTCTTTGCGGCGACAATTCTTGGCCGATTTGAAAAACATAAAAAGTAGTGCGAAAAATTAGAAAATAATCAAAAAAATTGTTAATCGTTGTACAAATTTTCGTGGCGTTTTATAATCAAAACTGGCAAACTGGCAAATTTTCTGCCAGATCTGTCAGATTTTAATTTGATCTGGCAGGCAAATTAATGATCTGGCATGGCAGATGGAAGATTTCTGTCAGTATTTTTTCTTTTCTGGCAGAATCTAGTAGTTTTAGCAGATTCTGTTAGATTTTATAAATTGATATGAATGGCTGTTTTTCGCTGTTTGGGAACTATACCTAGAACAGTTAAAAAATTAAACCGCGTCATGATCTTCTGTTTCTTAAAGATATTTCGGCAATGTCTCCATATGTGTACCGACACAAACTTAGTCAAATTCAAATATTAAATATAAATTATCACCACTTTTCCCTATTCTTCATATATAAGGTAGTTTCACTTTTACTACATATGGTATGATTTAGTAACATAATCTCACAAACAGAAAGAAGGTGCAGCGCTATCATCTTTTGGATACATTTCGATGCGCTTTCGACTTCAATTGTCATAACTACGCTATTTCTCGTCCAATCGTCGTCTTTTATATAAAGGTAATCTAATTCCCTAAACATTTCTGGTAACTTTTACGTTTCTGAACACAGAACTATAGAATTTGATTACCTTGTCAAGAGTCATAATTCACAAAATTAACTCACAATAATTAGTCTTAAGTAGTATGTCAAAGCAAGTATATAAAATGTTTAAATAAAAGTAAAATTTATAATTAAAGAAGTCTTTGGTTATAATTAAGAGTCTTAGCGATGGAAAACCCAAACCAAAATCTTCACAACCTTTCTAATGGTGGATAAACGACGACGATTGGATAAAAAATAGCGTTATGGCGATTGAAGTCAAAATCAAAACGAAATGTATCCAAAAAATGACGCAAAAAAACTCGAATCATCGGACAGATACACAAAATAATTTATACAGATATTAATCATTTTCAGAATATTGTTATTTCCAATATTGTTTTTGGGACGACAAAAAATTATCACATAAAAAGAGTGTTTTTTTTTCGCAAAAAAAGCACATATTAGAAAAAAGCCCACAGAGCCCAAGGCTTGACACATCGCGAAATCGCTTCTTAGAGGATACTAAAATGAGCCAAGAAATATTTTAGGCCGAGTTGGGTACCGAATTGGATACCAAATCGAATTGCTAATTGGATACCCTATTGGATATCCAATGGGATATTAAATTGGGTATCATATTGGGTATCCAATTGGGAATCGAATTGGGCATACAATTGGCTATCCAATTGGGTTTCCAATTAGGTACCCAATTGGATGTGCAATCCAACTGGCTATCCAATTGGGTATCCAATACGCTACCCAATTTTAAAGCTAATTGGGTAGCGTTTTGGGTATCCAATTCGCTATCCCTTTAAGTACAGTGCCTATTTATGTATTCAATTGAATACGCAATTGTATAGCCAATTATATATTGAAAATAACAATGTAACATGCCCCGTAGCCTTACAAGGTTTAGGCTCTTAACACAATCGGATAGCAAATTGGATTCCCAATTGGGTACCTAATTGGATACCAAACTGGATACCCAATTGGGTATCCAATCTGCTATCAAATTTGGTACTAAATTGGATAGCGAATTGCATACGCACCCAGACATCCAATTAATTATCCAATTGGCTATACGATTGGGTATCCAATTAGGCACCCAATTTTCTATCAATTGGCTATTTAATTGGCTATACAATTGGATATGAAATTAGTTATCCCAATGAGTATCCAATTGGCTAGCCAATTGGGTATTAGCATAAGAGAGTTGTACTGTACCATATTAAAAATAACAATGTGACATGCCTTGTAGCCTCACAAGATTTCATATCTTAAAGCCTGATAGGTATCCTATAGCCGACATAGACGACTTCTCGGTGCCGATACCAACTTTTTTTCAAAAATAAACCTTGTCAGCGCCTACTATCTT
>JANTEX010274916.1:0-11624 GCA_024741295.1 Macrocera vittata | reverse complement strand
GCTGTCAATTCAACACCAATTTCCTCTCTGTTTATCTGAGACAAAATCTAGATGCTGAATTCAAAAATATATTCATCTTAAAAAATGTATATAAATTCTAGCTACCATTTTTTTCTCGATATACTTGCTTCAGAGAACATCCAAATTAGACCAAAAAAAATTAAAAATTCATTCAATATAATATTGACAAAATGTCACACTATAAAAATGTTTACTTTTTGGAACCCAGCAAAAAAGTGGTTAATTGGCTAATAGTTTTGGAAAAATTCGCTCAAGTCCAACTATTTTTAAACATTTTATTTCGATCTAAACAGGAATACAGACTAGTAGTACACAGATCCGAGCCTAGAACAGCCATATACTATATATACAATATTTCTTGACTAATAGGAAACGGTAAACAAATAATTAAAATGTTTAAATATAAACAAACAAAAACCAAATTTAGCTTCGACCACTAACTTAATGAGATTTATGTCTTGAAATTGTGTTGATTTACTTTATTATACTTATCTAATTTTCGATTAAAGTTAACACAATTTCCTCACTTTCTACTGTCTTTACTAGAGTCTATAGTGTCTATATGATATGCATACAATGAAATATTAAACCCAATATGTGCATCATATGGTATGTAAGCATAATTAAAAACAGCAAAATTTAGCAAATATATTAGAGTATTCAAACTAATTATATTAGAGATGGGCATTTGGAACCCGGCCCGGCCCGAAACGCGGTCCGAGCCGACGAAATTGCTTTCAAATACCACCGGTCCGGGCCAGCCTGGCTCGGATTAGGATTTTCTGATATACTGTTGCTGTCATATAATGCTGCAAATCCAGTTACATTTAAAATCTTAGGATTAATGAAGACAATTGACGAAGCACTTTTGAAATGATTTAAATTAGTTTTATTGCCGGCATATATTTTTCAAAATTTGACCGGGCCGGGCCGGAATTTTTTTTCCCAAATGTTGACCGGGCCGGGCCGACAGTTTTTTCCCGAATTGTTGACCGGTATTTTTTTATTTTCAGGGACCGGGCCGGGCTCGTGCTGGGCTCATAATGCCCATCTCTAGTCTGAACACAATGTGACTGGGCTGTGTCTGGCGGCATCATCTGTACTCGTTGGAAAGTAGTAAAAGTTGAAATTTTTAGCGTCTAAATGTGAGATTCTGTGCATTCATCGCTGCTTATTCTTAGGAAAGCAGGGTTAGAGTTGTTTTCGGACAGAGCTTTGCTGAGTCTCTCGTTACCTCTATGTCTCGGCAGTACACTGTCCTTAATTATTTCTTGGAAGCCCTAAATGCTTTCTTTTAGGAGAGCAACTATATAGGGCTCCCATGACTGTTGCGCATAACAGGAGTTAAACAATCGCATTGTTTGTTTCCTGACCACTGCTCTACCAGGAGGAAAGTGATTATTTGGGTTACATTCTCAGCGTAATGATCGCACCGTAGAATTTTAGCATATAATATTTCTGTTCTGCGAACATTCTGTGCAACGAATATTCTTGGCAACGATATTTCTGTGCTGTGAATATTCTGTGCTGCGATCATTCTATGCAATAAACTTTCTTTTCTGCGAATTTTCTTCCCAATGAATATTCTTTTCTGCAAATAGTCTGTTCTGTGAATTTGCTATGCTGTGCATTTTCTATGTTGTAAATATTCTATGCTGCTAATATTCTACGCTGCGATCACTTTTACTGTATCTGATTGGATATGATAACTTCAAGGCTAATTACATAGATCTCCCAAAGTCGTTTACTGCCTTCTATCTGAATCTATTATTGGTTACATGCATGTTTCTGGGACTATCTTGTCCTTGAAAATAGTGGCAAACTTATCTTCGATCTGAAAGCTCAGTTTGAAGAGAATCAAGTTGTGATTCGAGAAAATGTTCTATTCTTTTTCATTTTATCAACGGGACAGCTTAACACGTCGGATCCCAAAGCGAATATGATTTTATTGTTTGGACAGCGTTTCCAATCTTTCATCATCTATGAACAGCATGAACGATTGGCTGCAATTTTGAGGCTCTTTCTTCCTGCTCCTAATTGTGTATAGAAATACACTTCAGATGCTTCTCTGCTTCGGTAGCAAGATGAGAGCCATATGTGGTTTAGGGATTGCAACGTTGGAGCCGTTCCATTCGTCACTAATCTCATCAACGACAACAAATTGTCTACAAAATGATAAATCTTGGTTCGATTTCTAGTCTCAACGAATTTTTTCATTATATTTCTAATGCAATTTCAATAAAGGTTTGCCAGATTTCAGCAAAAAAGAAATTATTTGAGAAGTGAAAATGCTGAAGTAAAGAGAAACAATCGGAGAAAGCAAGAACTGAAGTTCGACCGTACTAATCAAGTTTAGTATCATATGTATAGGTTGTCCCCTAGTGTCGATGACATTTGATAAAGGTTGGCTCTACAGAAGCCACATCGATGAAAATCAATATTCTACTGAAGCCAATCTGTATAAATAATATGAAATAGAACTATCTAACAACGTTAAAATTGTATGGCTTCCTGGACACAATGTTATAAAGGTAAATGAGGAAGCTGACGTGCTAGCTCGAACGGGCTCTTCCAAGGATATACTGGGTCCAGAACTTTCTTTCAGCCGTCACTACGTGTGAGATTTCATATCTGGGAGTGAGCAAAGGTAGTCCATATGAAACGATAAAGAGGTTGGCTGCATCGAAATAGAGCTTTAGCCAGAGAAATGCCATGAAATATCGAGGTATCCCGAGACACACCGTGAAATTCCGAGGCATTCCGTAAAAATCCGAAGCATTTCGTGAAATGCTGATGCATTCCTTGAGGAATTCCGTAGAATTCCGAAGGATTCTTAAATTTCATACCGGAATGCGTTCATAACTATCGCAATCTCGCGCAATTGTGACGTTTAGTCGTTCGAAAATTAAAATTATCGCCAATATTCGCCAATCAGGTTCAATTTAAAGCAACACATGCGCATCGCATCGCTTTAATCCTGCTCTTATAATCCACAATCAATTGCATATAGCAACGCATCGCAGCTCATAGATTGTCAAGGAATACTTCATGTCACCTTTTTTCAAGTGGTTAGCCTCGAGGTGTAATTACTAGAGGAACTCTTAGAACAAGGATCGAGTAATTCCGATCGTTAAGGCAATCCGAGGATTTCTTCGAGGCCTTTCGTAAAATTCATGGGAATTCTTTGAGGCATTTCGATGCATTCTTTTTTGTCGAGTAATTCTTTGAGAAACTTTTTTTAAAATGGATATCTCCTCGAAAAATTATCAATACTTGAAGATTCCCTCCTTTGCTATAAGCTCAATATTTATGATCCAATATCCTTGTAAATACATTTGATACAATCATTTTATAAATTTATGTTTTAAAGAACTACCAATATGGAACTACGATGGCAGTTCAACCTATCAAGCTGAAGGAAAGAACTCCGATGTGTATTTACATCCTGTAAGCATCTACCTTGACCCATTCAGAAGGGGTAATAATATATTGGTTTTGTGCGAAACATATAAATTCGATGGAACACCAACCGAGACCAATAAGAGAAAAACATGCCTAGAAGTGGTTAATAAATGTTTAGACGAAGAACCATGGTTTGGAATTGAACAGGTATGAGTTTTAAGTCATATTCATAAATCTTAACGGATTTTTTTTTTTTTCCGTATACCTTCGAGGTTTTATTTTTTTTTTACAAAGAAAAGAATATTTTTTTTCCTAACAAATTACTCCAGGAAACGAAGTCATGAGCGCTCGCTGACAACGTGGAATAAATATTGGTGAGTTTTCTTTTTCATATAAAAATTTTCTTTCTTTGTTGGCTGAAATAAGCCGCATATTTAAAAAAAAAAACCCGTTAAGTACTTTCATTTTTTTCACTTCACGGAGTAAAGTGTACGATTATAGTAATATAGTATTTGGTTTATAATAGTTTTCATTCAATAAGTTGATATTTTGCTTTCGTTGGTCAAATCAAATACATATAAATGTATAGCAGTAATGTGCATTATATTATATACATTTTTTTTTTTAAAGGCTGGTCAGTTTGGCAAATTAAATTAATTTATATAAGCAAAAAGATTATGAATTACTCGTTGTGTTAAGTGTATAATGCTTATATTGTATTTTCTATGTTTGAGTGATATTTGATGCTTACATTAATAATAAATTTATGTTCGAATTTATTTTGACAATGTTTCCCTAAAAAAAAAAATATTCTGTGTTCCTAAGTGTGTGATGCTGGCTTAATGAACAGGTAAGTAAGCTGCATCGCTAGTAGCCAATGGGGTGCCACAGGCACTATAGGGGTAAGGTTGGGGCGGACATGGAATTCAGAACAGGTCATGTCTAAGATAGCGACTGCCATAACAGTTTTCCAGCATTCCTTCTCACGCATTTGATTTTTAATAACGACACACATTTAATTGTTAGGCAATCAGTCCTTCCAGCTACCGGAACAAACTTAAGACCCCGCCCAATCCGGCGAGCAGTAGTCGGGCAACGAAACTAGTGTGTCGACCCGGTAGTTTGGATGGAGCCAAAACCTGATTTTCAACAATTATGGCGCCCAAACAAATAGGCCAGACAATAGACCGATATTTTTTTTTGTTTCACATAAATTTCATTAGCATTGTTTTTAGATTTCATATTTTCAAGTCAATTCAATTCAATAGCCCTTACAGATCATACAAAATGATGATTGCACATTAGATGTATTTACATTAGTAAATCTGTTTTTGCATTTTGACTGATTTTCGGTGGTTCCGAAATATTCCGATGCAAAAATATTTTATGATTGTTTATACATTTAACAGCAATAAAAAAAATTAGTTTCAGATTTATTTGTTTTCCTCAATGAGCATATATGCGTTCTCTGTTTTTTCGAGACATTTTGACTGGTACAAATAGTTGTCTATTAGTACTCCGATGTTTCGAGCATCAGGTAACACCTGTATGTGCGACTTTGCTATTTCGTTAATTTAGTATTGCATAACAAGTTAACCATCAACCGTTCATTTAGACAGATACAGTGGAAAGTCCTTTCTGTATTCCGATGAATGGCTAATTGGTGTTTTTGTTATGCACAAGATTTTCATTTAATCATAATGTGTTCTATTTTTAGATATGTTAACGTAATATATAGAATGCAGTTTTGTTTCGTTAAATTTGCTCAACTCATGGTGATATTTTGATGGCATACGTTTTGACCGACGTTTAAGTTGTCTTTTACGTTCCGACGAATGCAATCATTTATCATTTGTGTATTGATAAGAACTTAAATGATTTTTTTTTATAAATTAGATATTTAATTTTAGGGAATTTTGTTATGGCATAGCGTATTATTTTTCGTTCATTGTTGCTGGCAAACACACACAGAAGGAGCACAATTATTATATCAAACATTAACAATAAAAATATTTGTTTGCAATATAGAGATTTATGTTTAGAGTCATTTAGGTATTTGAAAAGTTTTTTTTGTTAAGTTTTTAGAGATAATTTACGCAATTAATTTTTCGCTTGGTGTTAATTTATTTTTCGAATAACATTTTTAGTATAGTATATTGTTCGAATTATTGTAGCTATAGTATTAGCCAATAGTTTGTTACAATACTTTTTACATGTAACTTAATGTGAGTTACAACCATATCGTTTTTATATTTGTAAGTTTACAAATATTAAGTATTTGTAGTTAGATAATTTTCATATTTTGTTTTTTGTTAGTGAATTATATGACATGATTTATTTTCGGTTTGTTATACTATTTAAGTAAAAGGTTTTAGCTCTAAAATTAATCAGCAAAATAGTTCGTATTTTTATTTATTTATTTATTTTTTTTTGATAATTTGATTTTAACGTAACTTCTCTACATTTTTCCTACATTTTAAATTTGTTTTATTAATTATTCTATAGTATAACAAACACATAAAAGTATACGTTTTTTTTGGTGTTTGGGTGTTATTTATAATTATATTATATTATAAATTATTACTATAGTATAGTCGTGGTATACAGTACACCATTTGACCTAATTAAGTACTCACTGTAGTTTAAGTATATAGCTAGTGCATATATTTAAGGTTTCAACACGCCTTCATAGTGTTCACTTTAATATTCAATTGATTTCGTAATTTTGTAATTCTCATCATTTAAAGACTTTATATATTTAAAAAAAAAATGGATTTTGAACACCTAGAAAGAGATGAATTCGATTATGAATGTGTCCTAAGAGACGTTGATAAAACTTCTTCGACAGCGTTAGATCAGTTAAAGTCTCATCAAAATTCTGCGTCATCTTTTAATATCGAAGCAGCCAAACAGGGAAGGAATATTAATCAGGAAATAACTCTCATAAGTGATAAAGGAGAAATTCTTGAGCGAAATGTCACTACTGCTATAGCTGAAGGTGATTTAACTTCATTAGAAATTTTTGAATCACGACTGTTCCATATTCTAGACCGATTGTTTGTGTTGAGTGCGATGAACCCGGATGTACCGTCAGTTACACGCCTGAGAAGTGAAACACAAAGATTGATCGATCTGGCAAGGCAAGCAATAGAGATAATTGCTGGTCCTCCGCCAAATCCAATTGCGACTCCAATTACCGTTTCAGCGGTTCAATGTTCAGATTCAACTAGAACAGATATTCAAACGAATGATGCAAATCCAAATTTCGGTGCAGTGCCTAGAATTCAAAGAAGTAACGATACAAGACAGCCGATCGTTCCTTTGAATTTGCAAAGAAGTCAGACAGGTATTTTAG
Organism: Macrocera vittata; assembly: GCA_024741295.1. Taxonomy (NCBI): domain Eukaryota; kingdom Metazoa; phylum Arthropoda; class Insecta; order Diptera; family Keroplatidae; genus Macrocera; species Macrocera vittata. The sequence goes on along the minus strand of JANTEX010274916.1, from coordinate 4,846 downwards.
AAAGACGTAATTATTTGTCTGATCCGAATTTAGAACGTCAAAACCATGGTTGGTCGAATTCAAATGTTAATCGTCAAAATCAAATCAATTATGAACAATCTTTTAGACCGGTAAATAGTCGAAATAAAAATGTTAGTTCCAACAAGCGTCCAACAAATGATAGCCGTAACGATTTGCCAAACGCTAACCGTATACATTTTTCAAACAATAATCTTCGATCCGATTATGACCTGCCCTATGTAAACGATCATGAACTTCCGAGTGTTAATACTGCCGAAAGAGCAGCTCCGATATCGTCCAGTAACCGAAACCCGTTGGCATCGTGGCCAGTGAAGTTCGACGGTACAAACTCCGGTTTGCCGATCGAAGAGTTTATTTTTCGTATCGAGGTCATGTCAGAATGTGAGGGTGTTTCCATACAACAAATAGCCGCCGGTTTGCACTACTTATTATCAGGAAATGCTTTAACCTGGTATTGGCTATTTAAGCGACAATATAGACAGGCAACATGGCTCGACTTACAAACAGCATTACGTAATGAATTTCGTAGTAGGGAATCCGATTATGAGATTCGTAAGAAAGCCGACTCGATTCAACAAGGATCCCGTGAATCATTTATTGATTTTAAATTGAAAGTAGAATCCGAACTTTCAAAATTGCGAACACCGATGCATGATCCTGAAAAATTAGCAATGCTTAAACGAAACGTTCGTCCCGACCTAAGAAAGGTTCTCTTTTACCGTAACGCCCGCAATTCGAATGAATTGGCTAATCTATGTCGAGACTATGAAAAGTTACAATCACAGCTAGGTGAAGACCGTCCGATGCCAAGTAATTTTCGTAGAGCAATCCACGAAGTTGAAGCGTCACCGGATCAGTTTTGTTCAAATTCAATGCAATCGTTTCAGCCTATTGAAAACCAAGAGACACATGTTATAGCCCAAATTAGTAACGGAAGTCGTTCTGTATACAGTATATGCTGGAACTGCAAAGATATCGGCCATCTTTTCAAAAACTGTCCAAAACCAATTCCGCCAAACACTGTATTTTGTTTCGGATGTGGTACGCCAGACGTCCTAAAGCCAAATTGTGGTAGATGCAAGTTTAATTTAAACCGCCGAACGAACTTGACGTTGCCAGGTGTTCAGGTTCCGGCAGCGACTCAAAATCCTGGAAAGACAGTTACATGGCACGCAGCCAATCAATAGATAACATTTCAATTAGTTTAGGTGGTGGTTTAGGTAGTAGGGTATTTTGTAAATCGAAACGCGGCTTGAGAGGTCGTAATTACTGGTTTCGTAGTAAAACATATCGATCAGAAATTTGTGCAACAATTCTCGACCAAGGAAAAGGTGGCGATCCGCGACCATTTCTTCAAGTTGAGATTGCTGGCGAAATTTTGGAAGGTTTGCTTGATAGCGGTGCGAATATAAGTTGTTTGGGTAGGAACGCTTTGGATTGGCTAGATCGACTGGGTTTACATTGGACTCATTTAAAATCCTCTGTAAAAACAGCCGACGGCAATCCTCAGTTAGTACTTGGATATTTGGAAACGACCGTCAAATACGGTAACAAAACGAAACCATTACGGTTATATGTGGTTCCCAGTTTAAGCCAGACATTGTATCTTGGAATAGACTTCTGGAGAATATTCGGAATAATTCCAATGTCAGTTGATGGGTTAAGCGGCGAATTGAGTGAACCGAAATGTGATCCTTTGAAACATGAACTGACTTCGGAACAAAAATTGCAGTTAGACTTGGTGACAAGAAAATTTCCCAATTTTGCAGTTGAAGGTTTAGGAAAAACGTCACTGCATCGACACCACATCGACACTAGCGAGGCCCTTCCAATCAAACAACGGCACTACCCGATATCGCCAGCCGTTCAAAAGTCTGTCGATGAAGAAATCGATCGGATGCTGAATTTAGGTGTAATTGAGGTATCACAATCGAGTTGGAGTTCTCCTATCGTATTGGTGAAGAAACCTAACGGTAAATCACGGCTATGTCTCGACTCAAGGAAGTTGAACGAAGTGACAAAGAAGGACGCGTACCCGCTTCCAAAAATCGATGGCCATTTGGGTCGTTTGGCCAATACGAGATTCATTTCGAGTATTGACCTAAAGGACGCCTTTTGGCAAATCGAATTGGATGAATCGTCGCGTGAGAAGACCGCATTCTCGATTCCTGGGCGTCCTCTTTATCACTTTCGTTCGATGCCCTTTGGGTTGTGCAATGCCGCGCAATCGATGTGCCGTTTAATGGACCGCGTGATACCGCACGAATATCAAGATAGGGTTTTTGTATATATTGACGATCTCCTAATTGTTTCACCGGATTTTAATTCGCATATCGAACTGCTATCCGTCGTTGCCGATCGCCTTCGCTGGGCTAATCTAACAATTAACATTGATAAATCGAAATTTTGTCTTCGCGAAATTAAGTACTTGGGTTTTGTTATAGGTGATGGTTGCATCAAAACTGATCCCGAAAAGATCAGTGCCATTATAGACTTTCCGGTTCCAAAAACCGTTCGTCACATAAGACGTTTTGTTGGAATGTCGGGCTGGTACCGAAGGTTTATAAAGAATTACTCAACCATCGCAGCGCCGATGACTGACCTTATCTCCACTGCAAACGTCAAGTTTCAATGGACACCACAGGCTCAAGTATCTTTTGAACAGCTCAAAGCTGCACTGTCTTCCGCACCAATTTTGACGCACCCAAATTTTTCTAAACGGTTTTACATTCAATGCGATGCAAGCACATATGGCGTGGGTAGTGTGCTATACCAGTTATCACATGAGGGAAAAGAACAACCAATTGCATATCTTTCGCAAAAACTGAATAGTGCCCAAAGAAACTACTCTGTAACGGAGTTGGAATGTTTGGCAGCCGTGCTAAGCGTGAAGAAGTTTAGGGCATATATAGAGGGTTTACCATTTACGATCATTACTGACCATGCCAGCCTTAAATGGCTCATGGATCAACGTGATCTAAATGGTCGACTCGCCCGCTGGAGTCTGAAGCTTCAGGGTTTCGATTTCACAATCGAACACCGAAAGGGGAAGACGATGGTGGTGCCCGACGCTCTCTCTCGCGCTTATGCCGAGGAAGTCAACATTGATCAAACCGAAAATTTCGTTTTGGATTTGAAGTCCAAACATTTCCAAGATATCGAATATACGACCATGTGTAAAACAGTATTCGATAACGCTGAACGATTTCCGGATCTCAGGCTAGACGACAGTCTATTGTTCAAACGTACAAAATTTCGTGATGATGTTTCGGTAACCGAATCAAGTCTGTGGAAGTTGTGGATACCGACTGGTTTAGTGAACGGAATTATCATTCAGGCTCATGACGTTCCTCTGTCTGCACATTGCGGGTTTGCGAAAACATTGGCAAAGATAAAACGTTTTTACTACTGGCCGAAAATGGCAATCGATATACGGAATTATATTGCGAATTGTACGATATGTAAGGAAACTAAAGCACCGAATACCATATTGAGACCGTTGATGGGCGATCAGTTTTCCACTGAAAGGCCATTCCAACAACTATATGTAGATTTGCTCGGACCCTACCCAAGGTCTAGGAGTGGCAATACCTTCATATTCATCGTTCTCGACCATTTCTCAAAGTTCATATTACTGAAGCCACTTAGAAATGCAACCTCGACTGCAATTGTTAATTTTCTGGAAAATGAAGTGTTGCATCTATTTGGAGTTCCAGCAACGATTTTGTCCGACAATGGCAAACAATTTGTTTCGCAAACGATGAAAGATATGTGTAATACGTACGGTATTAAGCAACTGTTTACTGCCATTCATTCACCGCAGGCGAATGCCTCGGAAAGGGTGAATAGATCGATATTGTGCGCAATTCGGGCATATGTTAAGAATGACCATAGCTCATGGGATGACAAATTAACGCAAATAGCCAGTGCCTTACGTAACACTATCCATGCATCTACGGGTTACTCGGCATATTACCTGGTTTTCGGCCGCAATATGGTGAATCATGCTTCTGAATATGGCCTCTTGAGAAAACTAAATGCATTAAATTCCGACATAGACATAGCTGATGGAAGTGATCTGCAGCAACTGATAGGCGAAAGTGTCAAAAAGAATATGGCGAAAGCGCACGCACAGGCCTCGGTCGTATATAATACTCGTGCAAGGGAAGTCGAATATGTCCCCGGACAAGAAGTTTACAGACGAAATTTTGCGCAAAGTGACTTCTCCAAAGGATTCAACGCAAAGTTTGCTCGAAAATTTTTAAAATGCCGTGTTAGGTCAAAAGTCGGACATGGTCGGTACGAATTAGAAGATTTATCCGGAAAATTCATCGCAGTATATCATGCTAAAGATATTAAACAGTAGTACATGAACGTCTGATAAGAAAATGGGATGCATAATGATTATTTGTTGGTTATACTTAGAATTCCATGAATTAAATTCATTCTAAAATCTGTGATACTTATTAATCGATTGTTTTCAAGTTTCTATTTTTTTTTGTTAAATTATTCAAATCAAAGCCTAAAACATTACACAGTTTTCATTAAAAGTTTTTTTATTATTGCCCGGCTTACATTTTCTTTAGTAGAGCATGAGATCTTCTGTCATTCAGGGTGTGAGTGTTCCCCGCGTTTGGAATAGGCCAGTTTTCCAAGTCCTTAGGTCTGGGAGGATCTTGACGACCAACAGACTTGGTTTTGTTACAAATTTTTATAATCGCTTATTTAGTCCTATAAAATTAAATACGTTTCTCTTGTAGGGAACACAAAAAAATATAATATTCAGCAAAAGCTTTATTTATGCCAAAAAGAAACCTACGACATC
>JANTEX010274805.1:0-11626 GCA_024741295.1 Macrocera vittata | reverse complement strand
AAAAGCTGTTTTTTTTTAAATGGTTCATAAATTTTCATCGAAACATATCGCTAATTTAATTAAATTCATTCATACATCTGAATATATTGCCTCGAATTTTCTTGTTTCTTGTTCATATATACAAAATAAACAATATTCTTGATTTATTATCGGATTCTGAGAATTGAAAGATATAGTTAAATACAAGGTAAAACTATAATTTTCATTAATTATCATTCGAAAAAACTGCTCAATTTTAATAATTCTGACTCTCCTGAAAAATAAACTGTAGGTATATTGTATTTTGATTTAAAATTGTAAATAAAAATGAATTTGCTTTTAAAAGTTTATTAGCTGATTTTTTAAAGCTGAACTGAATTTCATTTGATGGCTAGTAAATCTGCGAAGCAAATTTGAACGAAATTTAATAATTTCAATAAATGTTTTGTTAATCGAAAATTGAATTTAAACTACGGTTAATCTTAAATAACTTACAAGATTTATTTCTTCTGCACTCTGAAGGTACATATGTGTATTCACTTTCAGTGTATGACTATAATTCCGGTGTATAATCATCTTAAGTCATAGATGTCATGCTGAATCGAATCGAATCCATTGAATGTAAGATGTATACGATGAGTTGCCATTAACAAACGTTTTGTGTAAATGTAATTCAAGCGTAATTATTTAATTGTTTTGTGCGAGTAATTTATAAACAATATATGTAGGATATATATGTATGTATTATGTTTCAACCACAACCCACGCTAATTGAGAAACCTTTCTAAAATCACATTGGTACGTCCCACACCGACCCACACAATCTCTGTGCAAATCAATTAAATCAATAGTTGATTAAGATCTGGAAAATTGTATATATGTTATAGTAAATGTGTACTCTCTGTGTGTAAATAATTTTTAATTGAGTAGAAAAGCAAACTTTTCAGTGCTAATACTCATGTTTGTACAAATTAGTTTTAAATCTTGAAAATATATATTGATGGAGTGGAAATGCTGAATTAGTGATTGAAATTACTTATATCTACTTAACTTGTAATTTTCCAATAATGTCTATAAAACGATTGATTAAGATTTATGATATTTATAGTTGTGATGCCATAATTAAAATAAACAATAGTATAATGTACTATATCAAATTGGAAAAAATAAAATAAGAAAATAGCGGAAAAAAATACTGACTTATAATACAGTTATCGATATCTCATTTTAAATATTCTTGAGGCACATATTGGGGTGGTCGTCAAAGCAAAATATTTCATTTTCAAAACGCCTGACCCCGCAAAAGTTGCATTTTGAAGAAATAAAAAAAAAAGTTTTTTTATTTTGTCATCTCTTTCTGCCGCTTTGTCAATTTTTTACGGTTTTCTGACTTCAGATACCGATACCTTTTTACCCTTTGATTCTAATGATTTTTGTCTGATAAAAACTCGTAGGAAATTTAATTTTACATAATAAATGTATTAACAGTTTTTTCTGTATCTCAAGTGAAACTGATAAATTTTCCATATTATTACGATGCCTGATCTACTTCGCCGCATAAGTTTTTTTAAACTAAAAATCGTTTTTCCAAATTGTAGCTAAACGGGTGATCCGATTTTATTGATCTCTTTTTCGTTGCAAAGACACAACAATTTCGCGTCGAATGAATATAATAAAAAATATAATATAAAATTGGCCCACGTCGGCCAATTCATTTCGCCGTTATTCCTGTTCTCGCTTAAGTCATCATCATAAACTATTATAATCTATTATAGGACTTGTAATATATTTTTCTTCCTTGAAAAACTATTGGTTATAAGATGATTTTTTAATCATAAAAACACAAATTTCTTGAATGTGTTGTTGATTTGAGAACATTTCTCCATTTTGTGATAGAACAAACAAAAACATATTAAAGTCTAGCAAAAATTACGAAACCGGATTTTGAAAACGCTTACCTGCTTTCTATACTCCAGTGGCGGAAGAATCGATTTGGATTGACTTTGTAAGCTTAACGGCAAAATAAGGAGAGGAGGTGATATTTCTCTTTTCCCTTTTGATCTCGGATCTTTTATTTCGGAATAGAGTCTCTAATTTTATTGCTTCATCAGATCATAGAGATTTATACGCTTTAGATTGAATGGTCAGCGAATAAGACCTACTCCATTCAGGAATCCAAAGCGTACTAATTAGGATATCTTCGAGATTACATTTGATCGTGTCTTGATTAATAAAGTGCTTTCGAAATGTTCTGTCTAGCTGAACATTCCAAATGAAATTCTAAAAAAAAATCCTTGGCTTCGAGCTAAGCGTCAACAGTAGTGGGATATCTGCAGTGAAGTGGACGGGGTTTCAGGAGTGCAATTGAATACTTAGGATTCTGGCCATAGAACCTTGTATGTTTTGCAGTGATATTAAGAATTCTGATGAAAGTCACTTTCCTGGATGCAGGGCAAATAGCAACGATCAGTCAGAGAATTGTATTAACACGGAAGCTCACAAGCATAAAGAATTCACTGATAGTAATGACGTAGCAATTGGAAGTTTCAGTCGCTATACAAGTCTAGTCATCGATAATATAATGCCAATCTTCTTACAAAAAGTACGTGATCATATAATATAAACCACTGGTTGCCATATTTAAGATTATTAGTTATTAGTTTTTACTGAGGGCAAGCATATTAATGTCCTGGTAGACTTTATGAACCAGGCAATACAGTTGATTGAAAGTCAAATATTAAGTGTTAACTCTGAATGGAAAATTAAACTGGGCGGAATATTTATATGGCTATCGTTTGCAATACAATTGCTGATGCTTAACAGAGAGGAGTAAGGCTTTCTAGATGTGTACTGTAAACTAAATTGTCATCTTTTCAAAACTAGATTCATGTATAGAGCTCGTACTTTGAGATATGTGACGAACTGGAAGAAAGCTCTGAACATCATCTCTGTGAGTGCCCGCCTTATATATGTAGGAGAAATTAGTGTATCTTCAGTCACAGTCTACAACATGGACATAGCACAAAAATCCGTAAGGAATTTACTAATCCTATAGGCTTAAAGCTAATTTCAGCATTGCTTGTCCGTACAACGATTTGCAACTAACTGTCCGGACTAGAGTGTATATACTATTCAAAGTTTTAGTTGTCAATTAATCTGAACTTAGCTTCGAATATACGGTTATCGATTATCAATTTAATATTTTGACATTATCGCATTGAATGTATGGCATGCAGGTTTGCTAGTTTAACCTCAAAGTAAGTTGCGATATAATATAATCTGTGGATATATTTACATATTCTGAAATGTACACATATGTGTTCGCAGAGTATACATGAATCTTGCATATACCTGTGATTAACGTACATGTTCATATGGGACATTCTAAATGCAAATGTGGGTCAAACCCTCGTAACACAGCTATTAAACTTCATATTTACTATATGTTATATTTCAGTTTGGCAGACAGGTAAAGCCTATTATTAGCCCATTTAAAACATTATAAACACAATCTTTATGTGTATATATACAATATTATATGTGTGTGGTGTTATACAGATCTACATATTTGATCGGATTTAACTAAATTGCATATCATCTTGTAAGTAGTTTAACAGCCAACATGTGACATATCTGTATATAAATGCCATTTATATAGTAGCCATCGTAGCATCGAAAATAAATTTACGGCAAAATATGTTGTGCGTTTTTGATACATATATGTATAAATGTATGTAGCATCCTTACGCACAGGGTTGGAGGTTAAGTGACTTTTGTATCTAGTTATAATTGTTAGAGCACAGAGATATTGGCCGACAGTAGATATCCCAACTAACACTCGTGACCTATATATGAGTGTGCTCAGAGTAAACACATTGTGTGTTTACACGATGTGTCCATTTAGCGCCTAATCAGAGTATACGCTGGTTAAACTCAATTCACATGGTGTGGATTTGTATTACAATTAACCAAAAAGCAGTTGCATGGTACCATATAGGATTCATATAGCAATTCTGAATTCTTATAGCTCTGCTACTTTTAGTCCTGATGTTTGTTTCTATATTGGTGATAAAGACGATTTTTTAAACTTTTAAGAAAGTTTGACAGAAAGATGATAATTTAGGTTTACATATTAGTTCCGAAGCCGCCCAACTCCCCTACTTTCAACCCTAATGTTTTGCAACCATATATGCAAATAACACGAATGACTATATCCAAATTGACATTTTCACAAGACACATTATACTCGATAATTAATATCATGCATTTTACCATGTAAATACACGGATTTATGTATGTACTTAAATATCGACAATATATAAGCATATACAACAAATACATGCCATTCGTTTCAATTCTTAAAGCGATCATTAATTTATGGGCTTATGTGCAACAATTCAGCAATAATACGGATTGAATTTTGACTGTATTCATGTACAATGTTATATAGTTATATGAACTGAAATGCTATGCTATATATACATCATGATTTTGTTTTCAATCGTACATTATATAATTTAATATCAATTCGGTTACATCACATATACATATATAAACTCAGGCAGCATTATCGAGTAAGCAATAATATTTTTTATGAAGAGGAAAAAAAATTTAATCAGCTTAAAAATTATTTCACGATACAATATCACATATATGTATGTATATATACGATTTAAAAATAGCAATATAATACACATATAAAATGTATATACCTGGTGTATCTGTGGTGCTTTTCTGCAATATTACACGATATCATATATCTCGCATTTCAATTTCTATACATTCAAAATGAATAAAATAAGCGAATGGGTATCAAAAAGCTTTTTCCCCAAATATCAACAAAATATCATCTATACACATAGCAGTACAGCAAAGAGATTTTATTTTATTACAAATTAGATAAGAGCTTCCGGACATTTCGCCCGTTTTGCAGCAGTGGTGTAACTATATACACGTACCATATACATTTATGTATGTACTATCATAAAATTTCCTATTTCTGAATCAAACCGGCAAATACCGTGTAACTTTGGAAAAACGTTACATTCTTGTACATTGTCAATAAAATGTATATATCTAATAAAAAAAAAGGTAATACAAAAGGACATTTTTCAGCAGGCTCAGCTCAATGCGGAAAATCGAAGACCTGACTAACGGAAAACTGTATGTATTGCGAAAACTTTTCCTTCGTATACATACCCGATCGTCGTCCTTCTTGTATCCATAGCAAAACAAAAATTGATACGATAAGAGTTTTAAAATTCATACGTGACATTTATATATTTATCAAAAAATAAAATAAAAAAAAAACAGCAGCAAAAGAACGGAATCAAGAAAAATCTCTTTCGTTCAAGATACTTTCGGATAGTGTTTTGTTATTGCGATGCGGTTGCTGCCGATATATGGGGTATAGAATAATTCTGTTGCGATTGGATGGACATTTCAATTTTTTTGTTTTCGTTTACTTTACTTTTTCGATTTGCCATTATATTCGTTGGCTGGATGGTACACTGTGTGTCTGTGTAGAAAGTTTATTTTGAATTTATATGTGGATTTGTTATAAAATTGGTAATGCTCAGATTTATTGCATTGTGTCAAGGTTTTCGTTACAGAGTTCATATACAGTGGCGTAGTAAAATCGAAAAAGTTGTATTAACCAATATTGATTACAGGACAATTGACATTTTATTTGTGAAGACTGCCAGAAACAGCTTAGTTTGTCTATACCTATTGTCATTAAATTGACAGAATTGAGGTTAATAAACAAATGGCCAAAAAGCTACTATAGTCACCTATCTAATATGGATCAATACGGTTTGCAAAAGAATTTCTAAAACGAAAAGAAAATATTATTATCATTTCTGTAATAACAAACTTGCAAACTTTCGGCGCGGTAGGTCTGAGTTTGAAACTCGTCAGCAGCGGAAAATTTTTTTTCAAATTAATAATTTTAATTATGAATTAGTTAAACTGAACTCAAGACCGGGTGCTTCGGATACCACTTTCAAAACTGTAGGTCCAGGCGTGCGTAATGCCAGCTCCATCACCACAGACTCAATTGTAGAGCATTGTAAATTGCTTGTCCAAAACCCCAAAGAATTGTTCATTGCAATCATTGCAGCCGAATTGGACATCGCATAGAAAATTGTTTGGACAATATGCAAAACGAAAATGTTTTGAATATCAACGAAACCGACAATGGCAGCATTGCTTTTGGTTCCTTGATAGATCGAGGTAGCTCAAGATCATTAATTCAATGAAAATGTATAATTGCTCTGTTTTATTATTTATTATTGCGTGATCATTACGATCATGGATTGAATAGCAAGGCAATAAGGCTGCACCAGTACAAAATACTAAGTAAAATTGTTAATGAATTACGAAGTGATTTGAGAAAATGACTATGTCATTGCAAATCCGAAAAGATTATGTCAATGTCAATTGTTTCGATTTGTCAACGATGAGCATGCATGATTTCATAGGTTGCTCGATGGCAAATTGTTTGAAATGACACGAAAAAAAGCATTCCGGTGTTGACAAAACACTGTTGCTAATTCGGAAATTTCATTAGTTTAAGTTAAGTCAATGCTGTGAAAGATTAAGTATCATCATAGTCGGCTGCTGGTTGCTATAAAATCGTCGAAAACGTAACATTACAATGTTTGATGAGATGACGATATATTTTAGTATAGCGACGATAACTGTAACGAAAATGGTCAAATTGAATGAATCTTTTGATCGAAAACGGAACACAAGGCGAAATTGAACACCAGGCTCAATTAATTGCAATGCAGTATCATCGGAGTTACAGTCAGAAGACCACCGATTGTTCACCAAACGACGTGATTTTTCGATGCACTCTTCGTAAAAATTTTAAAATCACGTGACCGCTGCATTTTTCGATGAAAACGTATTTTGCGAAATGTTCTTAAAATATGGTGGCTTCATATTTCATTGGAAGTTTCGGATTTAGTAAAAAAAACTCAAAAACTTACAATTTCCAAACTTGTCTACAAGGCACATTGGTTCATTATTAAAAATTAATCGATTTTTGACATTAATTGAATCCAGCATAAGGATTTAGCTATAGATAATAGTTAGTTTATTCGTTGTTGTCTATTATAGAGTTTTACATGGATTTCTTAACAATTTCAATTTCCGATAGAAAATCACAACCGCAACTACCAAATTATTAGTCAACTTTAAAGGGACAAACTTAAGTTTTCATGATAAGAATCGCAAGAACATCGTCCATCTGGCTTCGACTCTATTTGCTTGCAACTAAATAAATTACAAAAAAAAAAAAAAACAGAATTTATTAGTCGTAAAATAATATAAATCAACTTACTGGCCAAACATTTTCGTAAAACTAAAATTTCTATCCCAATCCAGTATATTTACACATAAATCTGTCCTAATAATCAACTTATAATAAGATATTGTGTTGTTGCGAGCTACATAAAAATATACCATCAATCTTGAATATTTGCTTATTTTTGTGCTTGATGATCTTTTTATGTGGTGGACTCTCTTACGTTGACGCATAGAAAAAAATCTACGAAAATCCAAAAATAACTTAATTCGTAAATTATGAACCAAATTCACATGGGAAATGTGTATAAAATAAATGTAGATATAGAATATATGCGTTTGCCTGGACATGCCTATATGGATGAAAATGTTTAGAATGTAGATCGTATACCTTAACATGGCATATAACATACAGTTTACCGCTACCCACCCACAAGTTTAACCTTTTTTTGTTAAAACCTTCTGAACATAATATGTATATATAGGTATATATGTGTAAAAGTCCTATATATGGTTTTATACGGATATATTCATTACACAACATTCTATATAGCAATAATGTAATAGGGATGTGCCAGCCCGTCGGCCGGTTGCTCGTCTCAACACTATAATTTTTTTTCTTTCTTCGAAATAAAACTGGAAAATATATCCACGTTGAATATATTACAAACATTATACCGATCCTTGTTTTGATGCGATATTGGAATAAATACATATACCTATGAGTGTACCTACGTAATACGGAAAATGTTGCAAAACCATTTTACACCCAAACGTTATACAATATACAAGATTTCCAGTGTAGTGGAGGTATTTTGTTCCGCATATATATATATATATATATATAAAGCTATTCGGAAAGCTTATGGTTAGATATATATTTAGGTATATAGGTGTACCTAACTGAATATATTTTAGTGTAAAGTAGATAGATAGATACTACTTCGCCCTACCCTCTTACCCTGATACAAAACGAAATCATTTAACATATAGACACATATATTAATATAGCTATATATGTGTATAAGGTCATTTGGACGATGGTGTAAAACTTCAATGTATTTTATATACATAATATTCCGATATTTCCCATGTGTAGAATAGTGTATACTTTCCTACCTGCAAAATATCCATATTGATCCCAAAGGGGTGATAGTGCATGGAGCTTTTACACATTTAACATGCCTGACCGGTTTTCCCCAAGTCTGTGTTAGACATATGTATATATATACATAGTTTCTATATATATTTATACATTATTATTAGAGTTTTCCTGGCAATCGGTATATATATACAAATATGGCCATATCGTTTCCGTTTTGCCTCTCTAAAATATATATCCGACTTGACTATTATAGAAAATACATATATGTGTTTCCATATAGAAAATTGGTGTGCAGCAGCAGCATTAGAGACTCTATAGTACTCACTGATGAGATGTTCATAAATATTTTCCAGCTGTATGTACACTGATACATATAGTCACAAGTCAAAATGTTAAATGTTACTTATATATACATGTAGTATATGTATATTTTCCACTATATATGATGCAATATGTTTGAAACACATCCAAAAGAAAAACTAAAGCGCAGAGGAAAACTTAAAATGCAATCACACTTGGTATACGTGTGTGCTTTTTCGCCTCTCTTATAAGTATATAAATGTATTTTTATGTTATTCCGAAATAAGTGGAAAAATAAAATTGTTATCAAAAACTTGAAAAGAGGAAAAGTTGAGAAAACATTTTCCAATTTTATGACATTCACTTTTGTTACAAGCACCGTGCTTCTTTCGTTAGGATCAAATCTATAAATATATGTAGTATACATGTGTGGCTGTGTTTTGAATACTATGTGATCAATTACTTATATATGAGGATACTGATTACAAAATTTCAAAAATAAACGCCACCAGTGAACGTACATATGTTTTTTTTAGGAATAGACGTGTACATAGATAATTCCCAACACATCGTCCTGAAGACGAAAGATCGCAACTAACTTTATTCAAATTAAAAATCATGGAAAAAATTGTAATTTTAAGCAATTGATAAAGTAAGAAGAGTGTGGTCAAAAGATATAATCACTTTGTTTTTTTTATAACCTAAAGAAAATCGTTGAATCATCTGAATCATTCACTATAGAATAAGGGTATCAACACAGCCACAAATTTTTAGCGATCCTTTGACATTTTTTGGGTCCCCATGCACTTGTTTTTTTCCTGCGGGTCAAGTTTTTAATTTATATTCATTAATTTTCTTACTTTTCCATAAGAAACTTTTGTAATAATTTCTTATTTCGTAATTTCGTGTACATATTTTAGATATTTGTATCAAAATCAAATAATATTATAACTGAATGAAAAATTATCAATTTTTGCATTATTTATTTATTATTACGTGAAGCTTATAACTGTATAATTAAAAAAAATATCCAAAGAAATTCAAAATTAAGTTCATAATAATACCTGATTCACATTTTTCCTCTTTATAAAAAGTTTTATTTGTTAACCAATTTTGGTTCTAAGATTACATAAAATAATTTGATTTATTTACTTTTCTACTTCCTAAGTAAAAGGTATTATTTAATTGAAGATAATCAAAGTTCCAAAATAAAGTTTATACAAGCAGCATCATTTAATTTGCATCTTAAATATGTCATGGACTCTTTACAGAAATTTTTTTAGAAAAATTCAAAGAGATTCTCTAAAATTATTGAAATTTTGTGGTAAAACGTCCCTCAGGCTATGGATGGTCGCTTTTGATAAATGTTGTAAACAAAAAAATGTCTGATAAGTAGGAAACTTAACTTTTTAAAACATTTTGTCGAATCACACATATAATTTATATTTACCTATATATATTTAATAATTTTTATAAAAATATTACTAGGACTAAAACTGAAGCTAAAAGCTTTTTATGATGCCAAAATTGTGTAACATAATATAACTATACTTAAGGCAGTGATTAGAACTAATTCTTATGATTTTTTTTTCTCTTTGCTCGTTTTAGTCATTTGTCACAAATTCCTATACTTTAAAATTTATGCACAACATTTACCGACTTTCTCGCCATTGGCGCAGCCGGAATATGTGTATATACACCATTAATGCATTATCCATGTCCATTTTTTTTCTTTATTTGTATATGTTCAAAAAGTAAAATGGAAAATTTTCATTGAAAATTGTCATTAAAAATGTAGATAGATAAAACTAGTGTACGTATATATAGATATAGTTATTTAGCTATTCAAGAAAATAAATGGAGAAAGTTTGTATCCGTATATCGAAATGTAATATAGAATATAGAGAGAGCACATTGCATTTGCATTATACAAAGTCAAAAATTCTGAAAGTACATTCAGACTGAAAGCTATATATTTACCATATATAAACAGGTAAACTTTCTTTCATGACTTTATAATAATGTTAATATTTATGCAACCGAAATGCTTTTCTAATATCATTTCCATGTTGCACATAAAATGGACATAATAGATACATTATATATTATCTCTCGTTTCACTGTTTGCAATGTCCGCATGTTCAGCATGATTTTAACATATTTAATGGTAATGTTTAGAAAATGTATATGTACCGATATGTAGGATGTAAGTTTTCATCGAGACATATGTGCATTCAATATAATAACACAAATTGTATATGCAGCGACAAATTGTGCTAAAATATTTTCGATAGATAAATATGTGCATTACATTTTCTATTTATTACTTATTTAGACAATAAAAACTATACTAAAGAAATCTGTATAATAAATTCAAAAGTACGTCAAAATTGGAATTATTCTAAATAATTGTATTGACTTATTGAAAATGTTTTGTCCAACTGATTACGCAGTACCATCTTCGCCAAGTGCATCATGACAGTTATTGGTCTCTTATAGATGAAACAGAACCTTCAAACTTCAAAAAGATTTCGAACCTCAAATTTGCCGTGAATTACAACATTTTTTATGGTACGTTTGAGTACATAAAAAAACATTAAAAGTCTTAACTTGACTTAAAAATGTGTGAGTTACACAAAAAAAACAGATTGTCATATTTCTGTACATTTTTGGCGTGTCAACACGTACCATTAACAACAGAAAATAGGAACAAATTTCAGTATAATCTACTATAAAATTATGAATAGTCGTGTGCAGACTCGATTTAGACGTAAATCGATAGTTTTGAAAGTCTATTGTTAGTCAGATCATGTTTCTTGGAGTCTGTCCATAATATTTTTTTTCAAAAATGTTTATATATTTAAACAGTACTTTATCCAGAAATTTGATTTTTAACGATTTCTTAAGATATGCTCAGTCATTCATATAATT
>JANTEX010274694.1:0-11626 GCA_024741295.1 Macrocera vittata | reverse complement strand
TTTGGACGAATTTCATTTTTTGAAAAAAATGAGTGAAACCAATACTTCCATATACTACGTATAGTATGGAAGTAAAATCCAGTAGAGTGCCGCTGAAAACAAAGTAGTCAGGTGTTCGATTGCTCTTAGACAATTCTCTTGCGCAAATCAATGGAGTGAGTTACTCGCTTTTGACAATATACTGTTGAGACACATGACTGGAATTTTATGGCAACACAAACGGCGAATCATTAGGAGAGCGGCCAGGCCAATAGAGCCTCATCTCCTTTCAAGGTTGGTAGATTGCATCACCCGAGAGGCATTTGTGCTACGACTTTTGGAGCTAACCCCCTCTTCCCTGGAGGAAGATTCAAAGTTTGAAAAAGTGTAAAATTTGCAAAATCTACCGCGAGATCGGTAGAGGTCCTAGGCCCAAATTACTGGCACTCTATGAAAGGTACAATATTCCCTACAACAGAAAAATAGTGGAACTCTTGGCTTTTTTCCTCACCACCCGAGAGATTGATTTTTTTTCTTAAAGCTCACCCCACTCGGATGATGAGGAAAAAGCCAAATTTAATATAAATTTCCTTTTACTTTTGTTAAAAGGGTGATATATTTTCTTCCCTAGTCTTAGAACAATTGATTGATTCCTGACTGTTCTCTTCTTGTTGATGGGCCCCACTTTTTTCTGTGGTAGTGGGATGTTGTTCCTTTCATAGGTTGCCAGAAATTTAGACCTACGACCCAGAGCCGGATTTAAGTCATTGCGAGTTCCAGGCTGAATATTATTTGAGGGACCCCTCTCAATTTTTCCGCCTACTTGAATTTTTTTTTAGGGCACCACTTTGGATGTCCATTTTACTAAAAACCAGTCTGATTCGACCGAATTCATGACTTGAAATGTCTTATTTAGCTTGTGGGCAACTTGAAATCAGCTTCAGATCTATATGCCGAAGGGCCTTTTGGTGCCGAGTGCCTCATGCCACATTTTTATGGCAGGGGCCCCTTTTTTATGCCGGAGCCACCTTTTATGTCAGGAGACACCTGTCATGTAGGGGTACACCTTTCATGTCGGGCCCCTTTCATGTCAGTGCCACCATTTATGTCGAGGACCAACTTTCATGTCGGGACCTTCGGGTCTCCTTATGTCAGAGGTAACCTTCGAGGGCCCCTAATTTCGCGGACCGAGGCTTAAGCCTAGTTAGTCTCGGCGTAAATCCGACCCTGCATGTGACCTCTACTGATCCCGCAGTAGATTTTCAAAATTTGCGAGCCTGGCCGCTCTTCTAAAGTTCAGCCACACAAACTCATTTAGAATAAGTGCAAATCGTTTTTGTGGCAAGGTGGATGAAATTGAAGCCTACTTTGCTTGCTCGTTGTGTTTTGAGCCGTTAAGAGCCAAAACTCTGTGCTATTGCACGATACGAAAGATTATTGTTGACACCCCTAATGTCGGTCAGTCGTTGTAAGGTCGAACGGAGTCTTGGTTGAACTTTTATAGAGTTGGTAGTAAAGTTTTCAGGCAAAATAGCGTGATGTGCCTGATGAGTCTGAGCTTTACCACCGAAGAACGAAACAAGTAGGATGTAGATTGTAGGAATGCTAGAACTTAAGAGGAACAAATTTCGGAAATTGATTACCAATAACAATTACAATGATAACTTATTATCTAATCAGTAAATAACTGCAATATGCGGAAATTGTTTTATCTAACTGATCGATATGTCCTAATCTAAGAATATAAGTGTAACATGTAGGTATATTAATTTCAAAACTAGAAAACTTGCGAAAAACTTACATGTTTGCTTGTTGATCTCATTTTCTCCGGCTACACTGGCACTGATAATCCAATTATTGCCTATCATAAATAGTTATCAAATCACAACTAATATTTACAAATTAGACACTAATGCACACTTAACAACCTATTCAGCACTTAAAACTATTTTCAATAATGTCGACGTGTAATTATTATAAAAATAAATTTCAATCCACGGAAATTTTTTACTTTCACAAAATTTAGTTTTGTTTTGGTTTTATTTATAAATGCAGCGCAGCAAGCAGTGTTTTTGTTAGGAACTCCTGTATACTTGGCAGTTCTAAGTGGGAATGAACTTCAGGAGGGGATCCGCCATTAAAAATCAAATTACAGAGGACGAAAAACATTTTTCCAATTAAGTATACTTATATATATATTATTGAGGTCACCCAGATGTCAAATGACTACTGCATTTCTCTTTGCCTCAACACTTCTCACAACGGCTGCCAGGTTTTCAGGTGTTGCTAGTTTTTGTGACCTTGTGAAATGACAGGTACACATGGCCGCATGCGCAAGATATAATTTTGCCTGCATGTATGCTATTTTGACAGCATGTTAGCCGAGGCGGCGGAATTTATCAACTTACATAAACAAGCGCGGGAATTTTGAATTCCGTGAAAAGATAGTGTGGTATATCAATTTAAATAAGGTAAAACTGATCATTTCAAGGTCACCTAGAGGTTCTACAATAAAAAAACAAATTCCTTTACAAAATATTACATTCTCTTTTTAATTTTTCTTATAAATATGAGCACACACATAATAAAGACAAAATGAAAAGAGCAAAAATTTGATCCTTCTCCTTTTGGTAATAAAAATATCAAAATTGGCACCAAACTAAATTAACGACCATAATCACTTACAGTTTCACAGTTCTACATGCTTGAAGATACGCTGTTCAATACTTTCCTGTAATTTCTCAACTTTTCTGGATTGCTTTCGAATTGTATCCTCGATACTGGCATATTTGTCATGTTTGGATTTGTGTTCGGCATCCTAGACAATCGGACGAAAACAAACAAAAAACGGTACTACCAGCATATTGAGAATATCTTAAACACAATCATTACCTTATACTTTTCCTTGTTAAGAGCCTGTTCGGCATGAAGGTGACGCAATTTCAGTAAACGAGATTCATAATGAAGTAATTCAACCTGCAATCAAACAACAAAGATTCGTCAATTTACTATCACAGACACAGTTCTAAACCTCCAATTCAAACTTACTTTCAACGAAGCCAGTTCGTTGAACGTGAAATTGCTCTGGGCTGCAATGCGCCACAGTGACTGAACTTTTGGTTCAATAAATTCTTGATTCTTTGGCCCTTTCGCAGCGATACGTTCCAGTCGATCATAGTTATCGCGCAAATCTCGATGTTTTTCGCGCAACAAATTCACCTCATTCAGATAATTATTGTGTTTCGTATTCGGTTTAATGTCGACGACCGGATTTACTGGTTCTTCGGCCAATTCGATTTCGTTGAATTTCACTAATTCTTCTTCGTTCACAGCATCTGTGTACCGTGAAGATTTCATTAAACCGTTTAGCAACGATAAATTTTAACCCAAAAAAAACTAGTTCTTACTTTCATGCGTATCCTTTTTGGCTGTATCGATGTTTTCCAATAAACTATAGTACATGTCCACCTTATCTTGATGATGGGAAAATTCCTCTTTCAATGCGTTCAGTTCGTCCGGTGTGAATCCGGACACTTCAGCCTTTTCCCAGAGTTTATTCAGTTTTTTGTCTTTGAATAGGCTCTTGTTTTTGTAATTGTCAACCGGGCCCGTATAGGATTTGTGCTGTTTGTACATTTCCGGATCTTGTGTTTCGTCAAAATGTTCCAATAGACCGTATGTGCTCATGATGGCAATCAGTTTTTTACGTAACTCAGCCTCTTTCAGGCCATCTTTGTCTTTGTGCTGGGATCCAAGTTGTTTCCAGGCCAATTCTTCTTTGTCGTGTATTTTCAATTCACTGAACAATGATTTGAGTTTCGGTTCGGTGAGACGCTGTCGAATTGAAGGACAAACACAATCATTTGAATAAAAGAAAACGTGTTCTTTTGTCTTTGGTCAACGGCGGCGATATTCATTACAATTAACGGTAAAAGCTTTACACAAATGTGTTCTATTGTTCCGAAGTTTGTATTGTATGCGAGAGAACGCACACGTTTTGGTGTACAGTACAATGTACTTACATGAACTGCTTTTGACCACAAAAGATTTAGCTTGGCCATGCGAAAAGGTTTCTGCAGATTCCGGAAATCTGGATCATATTTCTCTGTGGGTACCGGTGGGAGATTCATTTCGGCAGAGTACTTATTTTTCTTTTTTGCATCACATGATGGACTGTTAAGGCCGACACAAAGTATCACAAACAAAAATATATATTTCATGGTAGACAATTTTTTTTAAAAAACAATTTAAATTATGGAAAATTAGCACTTAGTTAATTTTTACTTAATTATCTAGTTCTGGTTAATTAATTAATGCGGATTTTACAGAATGATAAGAACAGCCAGCAGAGGATACAGAAAAATTGTGAAGCAAAATTGCTTTGAGACTTTGACGTTTGAAGCTGTAAGTTTAGTGTTGCCATTTCTATTTTTTTTCTGGTGAAGATTATTAAGCCGCGTTTATGCCAGACAAAGTACGATAATAAATATTTAGCGCGAAACTGAAATTTCAAAATATTTCGAACCTAGCTTTTGAAAAACGCGTTCTTATGATTATTGAAGTAATGGTAAAAGCGCAGTTAAGTGATACAGCTATAGAGAAATAGGGGTGTCGGTACTATATTGAGTGATACTCCATGTATACTGTTCTGTTCCTTGAGATAAATGCACTACAGCAAGTCTGCCTCTGCATATTCACTATTGTTGTCTTGTCACTATTGTCATCTCATCACTATTGTGTTAACGATGGTCGAGTTAGTGGATTATCAAATAAAGAAGGGCATTTTTTCTGGGATTGATTTTCAAGTTGACCAAGAACAGGGATTTTTGTTGCGAACTCGCTTATTTCGCATTGCTTATAGTAATTCTGCTCAGCTGACCAGGTGGTAGTTCGCATTAAGGGACTATGTAACAGTAAGATCCTCGTGACCTTCGTCTACACGATGTGGTACTGTGGTACCTGGAAATCTACTTGCTGACCTGGTCAGTTTTTCTGAATCTAGTGGTATACTAGTGATCATTGGATGTTACGTCCATGTTCAGTAAACTATATGGGGAAGCAGCCCAATAAACAATAATAAACCACGGTTACCAAATGAGGGTTACAGTAACGTTACACTATAACTTCGGTTTATTTAAGCTTTTATTCGTAAGTGACCGAAAATTGATGGAAAGTGACCTAGAATTGACTGGAAGTGAGCAGAAGTTGAACGAAGCCACCGGAAGTTACAGAAACTAGAACGGAAGTGATTGGAATTCAATCGGAAGTGACCGGAAGTGAGCAAAAATTGACAGGAAGTCACCAAAAGTCGACCGAAAGTTGACTGGAAATGACCGGATCGGACGTAATCGAAGTTTGAGCAAAAGTGAACGAATTTTGACCAGAAGTGCCCGAAAGTTGATCAGAAATGAGCGGATGTGATTGAAGTGACCGAAAGTTGAAATACGATCTGAAGTAGTCAAGAAACGAACGGAAGTGACAGTAAATGATTGGAAGTCGACGCTCCACCTAAAAGTTAGCAGAAGATGAGCAGGGGTTTGGGATCAGTTTCGGTCAATTTCCGGCACTTCCGGTGAGTTTTGGTCCGGCCAGTTTTGGTCAACTTCTATTCACTTTCGGTACCTGGCGGTCAACTTCCGGTCAACTCCAGGTCAATTCGGACAACTTCCGGTGGGAAATGGTATTTTATCGTTATCCTCTATTGAAACCGTACTTTTTTTTGGTAAATTATAAACGACTCTCGATAGTTCTGCTAAAGTCCTTAGTTCTTACAATCGCCTGTCGAGTTTTTTAAAATATTTTTTTACAGAAAAGTATATAAATATAATTTATAATCTTCCGGAATTCCACCGGAGTTATCTCGGTGTTCCCTTGGTGAATCCGCAGTTGCAATAACGTTTATACAAGGTTAAACTTTAACCTCTGTTTTTATTGAACGTTACTACAACGTTGCTACAACAGTTGCCATATCGATAACCTCGGTTAACCAGAAATCGGTTGCAGTAACGTTGCTGTAACGTTACAGTTACCAAATACTTTCTATTACAACCGCAGTTACAATTTAGTAGCTGAACGGTTGTATAACCGTTAAGCAACTAAATTTGGTTGCTTGGGAAAGGTTGCTCGGTTACCTAACGCTAGGTTATGAAACAGTTGCCAGAAAACCTAACTTATAAAACAGTTAATTCTCAACCGAGGTGTAAATCGGGTTTAGTCGCGGGCATGGTGTCATAGAGACCTCCCAACGAGGGGATCCGACCCCAACACATTTTTAACACCCCCCTAAAGGTACTCCAAAAGAGTCGTATAATTGTATAAAATACAACATATGAACTCGTAAAAAGTGTATAAAGCATCGAATCTTCATTTCGCTAACAGTGATGGCCTACGGAAGTCACCGGAATTAGACCGCAAGTGACTGGAAGTGACTAGAAATTGACCGTAACCGACCGGAAGTTAATCGGAGGCGACCGAAAACGACCGTATATGATGGGAAGTGACCGGAAGTAGACAGAAAGTTGACCGTATGACCCAGAAGTTGACCAGAAATCGAACGGAGATGAAAGCAAATGATCAGAAGTCGATCTAAAAGTTATCAGGAGAAAAGCTGGGCCCAATTCCCTTTTGGTTAACTCCTGTCAAGTTCCGTCATTTCCGGTCAGTTTAGTTCACTTCCGGTCAACTTCTAGTAACTTCCGGTCCTTGACAGTCAACTTCCGGTCAACTTTCAGTCAACTACCGGTAAATGCCGATAAACTTCCGATCACTTTCGCTCTACTTCCGGTGGAAAATCATATTTAATCATTATTTTCCTGCTTATCTCTGTAATATCTTCGGAATTCCTCCAGAATTTTCCCGGAATACTCCCGAAATTCCTCCGGAATTACCTTGAAATTCTTCCGAAATTCCCACTAAATTGCCACGAAAATCCACCGTAATTAGCACGATACTCCAATGGGAATCCGCAGTTTTAATAACATTCAAACAACGTTAATCTTTAACCTCAGTTTTTATTTAACGTAACTACAACAGTTGCTCTATAACAACTGTGATTTCAAAACGGTCGTATAACCGTTAAGCAACCTATTTTGACTGCCTGGGTTCATCACTGCTTTTCATAGAGATGGAGTTCCTTGAGCTCATCTTAGACTCATCCAAAGTATTTAGGAAATGTCAACAACCTGCAACTGCTACTGAGATCCCCCAGTAGAACGAACTGGGAATTATACAGAAATGTGCTGTGTAGTAGAGTTGCGCCTCGTGACACTCAAGGTCTGATATCAACGTCTCGTGTTGAAGTCTTGGACAATGATGTAAGATTTGCTTTTATTGAATCATATGAGTTGGCGTGTACACTTCACGTCTGCCCGACACAGGTCTGGTGCTTCGTGTGTAACGCTGAATTGAACATGTTGCGGAGTGCGGAATAGGACCAGGCCGGCAAATAATGCTGCCAGATGGACGGCATATAAATATGCACAGCGATAATTCCAGTTGCTGGTTCGTCGAAAGAAGCGGAAATCTTTTGAAAGATTCTGTGATGAAGTTGAAGGGTCTTGGGAAGTCGCTAGACTGTATAAGATATTTGCAAAGGAAAAGAGCCCTAATGAGAATAGTGTCAGAATGGTAGCTTCTCTCTATGTGGGCTGAACAAATGATTCAGTTGTTAATGGAAGCACATTTTCCAGGATTCGATTTATGTGACCTGGATAATGGTTGATAGTCAGAACGCTCCAAACTGGGATCTTGCCAATCACTTATGCTTGAGTGGACAGTTAAATCATTTTCAAGATTAAAATCTGCGGGTCCTGATAGCAATTTTCCGGCCCTACTACTGGAATGTACCACCTAAAGACAACAGGCCGATTTATCTTGAGCTCTTTTATTTTAAAGACTCTTGTGCAATAGGTGTTTAGGGAAGGTCCGACTGGTAGAAATGCCCTTAATAGACAGCAACATACATAAGGTCTGGGCGCTCAACTGATTCTGTCGATTTTGTCGATTAAGTGGGTGAATTTGACAACTCGTCCTTCTAAGAGACAATTTGTCGTGATGCCAGCGACCATGCGGCATAAATCAAATATTTGTAGACTGCAATGCTCGGCAAACGGAAAATTACTGCCAGGATGTTGGTCTACCAGGACTTAGGTCCTTCAGGAGTATACGATATAGTAAATATCAGCACCCCAAAGAGGAGCGGAGTTTGGTTAAAGCTGATCGTGTAAAATGACATTTTTAAACTGTAATATTGACACCAATCTCATTTTCCGGTATCGGAAATTTTAGTTTCGGCAGGACCATGACCACATAGAATTCGAAAGTGGAGAATCGTGGCAATCTTGTCAGAGATAATTGGTAACGCCATTTCAGAAGCATTTTTTTTATATAGTTGCCGGTATACTGGATCACCTCTCGTGTTAATCCGATTACTCTGAAATTTTGCAGGCCGTATTTTACCTACCAGCCCTTGGCCCGACCATGCCCAAAATCTAATCAGATCGAAAAATATTTGTTTTGCTCGAATCGTCTTAATAATCCTGAATACGCATTTTAAACATATTTTGGGGGTATGTTATGATGTCTTTCGAAAAATCTGCCAAAACCAATTTCTTTAATAAAATTTGTTTCTGCGTCTTTTAAAACCACATCAATCTTCGCAGTTTTTATTTAAATGCTGTTTCATCCGCCGAGTTTATCACACTTTGGTGTGATTATCCAATTTTTTAAAGTTCTTTCGCTGTTTCTATATTTTCCATAACATTTATCTGAGCATTTTTGAAAAGCTCAGATGCTTCCTGCAAATCGTAATCTGCCGATTGCAAAAGTTTCGATATTGCATTTACGCTTTCTAAGACTTTGGATTGATAAACAACGAAGGCAGCGAAATTAAAAGTGGATAATGTGTAGTGCAGACGCAGAGCCTTAAACAGTGGCCACATTGGGCTTTTTTCTTGATTTTTTTCCGCCGCGTTTTTTTGACATACCATACATTTATTCATTTATTTAATCGAAGCTGATGAAATAAATGAGTAAATGTGTGGCGTGTCAAAAAAACGCAGCAGAAAAAGTTTAGAAAAAAGCTTAATGTGGCCGCTGCTTTAGCGTCGTTTCGTTCGTCGGCTTTAGTAGATGTCAAATAATTTTTGAGTAAACATTTCAGGATTCCTAAACATCAGTATCGTAATAAAAAGATGATTGTATCATACTTTTCCCAAAAAAGTCATACACACGTTCGACACGATGTCGATGTGGGATACCCGACTTCATTGGGCTAAAGGTCGATGAATGGGCACCAAATGAAACTGATTGAGTGCGATAATGTTTGAAAAGTGAAACTGCAGAGCTCGAGATTAACCACTTTGTCGCAAAGCTTACAATGAATCACCCTGTCAAAAGCCTTTGAGAAGTCTAGCAAGACTAGCAAGCTCATCAATGATCATTCTCGTAAAAAAACTTGACAGACGATCCATGTCCTTAAGATTGCCGTACCCTCAAGATTGCCGTAGAGGTGATATGCGACTCCTTATAGCCCGACTGATACTTGCTTAGCCAGGCGTGATTACTAGCGTACTGAACAATGTGGCGTTTCAAAATGTTCTCAAAAGCATTGGAGATCACAGGCAGCATGCATATAAGGCTATAGTTCACCAGATGTGTTGAGCGTCCGCCCTTGTGCACAGGTAAAATGACGGCTTTTCGCCACAATTCGGGATAACAAGACGAAGTCAATAAAAAATAAACATGTAGTCTTATAGGACAGAGTAACCGACACTAGCATACAAATGTAGTAGACAGGAATTCCATCGGGACCCGTGGCTTAAGAGTTAATAGACGCAATGACGGTCATAAATTCATGTGGCTTGACGCATTGAAATTCAATCCTGAGAAGGAACAACAATCCTAGTCTGATAACCAATGTACTCTTCAGTCGTGAATGAAGGCTGGGTTCTGTGTACGACGCCACTGCGCTAAAGCTAAGTTTCGTTCAACATGATCCCTTTCCACGTCGGCCGTGTACCACGGATTATCATCAAAAGTCCAATGTCTCATCGGCAGTAACGGTGTGTGCCTATCTAACAAATCCAAGCAACATTTTTCGAAAACATCAATATTATTCGCACTAAGCATATCGAATATAGACCTTGATAGGGCATCGAGAAGCAACTGTCACTCGATGGAGATTACTGGAAGAACTGGATTAATTGAAAGGGTGCGCTTCGATAGATCCAAATACTCTTCGAAATTTAAACTTATTTGGTTAGCACTCATAGCATTTTTTGGAATATTAGTGACAAATAAATCAATAAATGATGATCCAGTACCAAAATACATTTTTGACTTAGGAAATACCAGCTCTAGGAACAGATAATCAGTTACACAGTTCCAATCAGCGTTCGATTGTGCAGATGACAAAAACCTAACATTCAGATCGCAGTGCCTCCACCACATCTATGCTTCTTATTGGATATCAAAAGTCTATAACCAAATATGGCAACTGATTTTGAGCCAACTTTCTCCGACAGAAATGAAGTGAGTCCCGTTCTCAGCAAAAATACGTCTTAGCTCGTCATATCCTGGGTAAATCAACTGGCAACATTCATGTTGCACAATTTTTCGGTCGGACGAAGATTCACTTCAGTACAATATTCGGAAACTACGCGATGACTATGCTACCTGTATTATCAAGAATATTAATCTAGCATTCCGCAAGACCTATGAAAACGACCTAAATGTTCCGATAACAGTCCGGCGAATCATTGTTATCTGAGTCATCATGCTGTCATCAAGGAGTCCAGTTCAACCACTAGAGTTCGTATAGTATTTGACGCATCATTTTGTAGCACGTCCGAAGTTTCATTAAACGATTGTTTAAGGACCGGCCCTCGTTTACAGGAAGAGTTTTGGGACATTTCACTGCGATGGAGGATGCGAATTACCATCCGAACTAACACAAATTACAGTAAAACTCAAACAAAACAACTATTTTGTTGTAGCTTCAATTAGGGCGTACGCTTCGGTCGCATATCTGCAAGCCGTTCACTCAAACTCGACAATCACTGCAAATAAATGTGTAACTAAAACTGAGGTGATACCTTTAAAAACTCGCACGTTGACAAAGCTAGACGGATTCATCAATTACAGTATCGTGGCTAAATTGGAAAACATACATGGCCAGCCGAGTTGTTGTAGGTCAACACGAGACACAAGCATGGAAACATGTCATATCTTCCGAAAAACCCGCTGATTTGTCATCTCGAGGCAAGTATCCGAACGATTTGGAAGGTTCGGAGTTGTGCGATCACGTAGTTTTAAATCTTCACGAAAATAACAAAACAGCTGTATACATAATTGAGAATGATGTTAGTGACCATAATGCTATAATCTCACAGATCTATATGAATTTTGAAAATTTTACCGAATCCATAGCCGTTACTGATTATAATGCAAATAACCGACAATTATCGGAAACCCTTAGTGTTGAAAATTGGCCAAATACAAATAATCCTGATGAGCTATGTAATTTCATGATATATAATCTAAAGTCGGTTGCTAGTGAATTCTCAACTGGTACCATAAAAAATATTAATAAAAAGGAGATAGGCTGCCCATGGCTTAACCCTCACTTAATCAATGTTATAAAAGAAAA
>JANTEX010274583.1:0-11627 GCA_024741295.1 Macrocera vittata | reverse complement strand
AAGCGATTAAATTGAAAGTTAGAAACCACATATAGTTCATTAGCATAGATTTCGTTATGATATGAAAATAATTGTCTAGGACCAGCGCCATCCACCTTAAAGTAAGGATCGTAATACTAAATCGCACAATCTTAACCAGAAGGTGCGACGGATACTTTAAATTAATGATACCGGATAGCACTTTTAAGATCGAGGGAGAGATACCATCAGAAACTTTTAGCGTATAAAAATACAAATTACCCAACTTTTGTACAGTTTTTCAAGCCGAAATACTGGAAATTATGAAATGCAGCAATGGTGAGAATCTGTATGAACAGTCAGGCTGCACCTAAAGCATTGAAAAAAGAGACTTTAACTCTAATATTACACTTGACTGTCATGATTCTCTGAGTAAACTAAGAAAAGGAAATATAGTAGAGCTGTTCTGGATTCCTGGTCATGGTGAGACACTGGGAAACGAAAACGCCGATAAAATGGGTAAAATAGGGGCGAATCTAGTCCAATAAATGGTGGTAAGGGCTTTTGTACCACCACTTGAATACCTCTGTAATAAAGCTGTTGAAACCCTGCTTAAGGGCTCTAACCGTATCTGGCGAAATGCCAAAGGATGCAGAGTAAGTAAAAAAACTGGTCAGCATTCAAATCGAGAAAAATAAGGACATTAGTGTCACTTGAAAGAGAAAACTGCAAAAATCTCGTAGGAAAGCTCACGGACACTGCCTACTGCGAGAGTAGGTTCGAACATGTGCGCTCACTGCACGATAGAAGGATCGACAACCGTGAATCACATTCTGTGTCACTGTCCTGCCCTATCGAATCGAAGACATGCCTGCCTGAAAAAAATTCTTTTTGGATGATCTGAAATGTACTAAAAGTGTCTAGCTTGGCGAAAAATTCAATTTAATCTGATTTAGGAGGAGGAGGATCAGAATTACAGAATTTGAATCCGGCTTATTATCATTAAATCTCAAACCATTTTTGTGTTTATACTATCTTTTTTTGAGTTTTTACACTCCATTTTCGGTTTTCATCATACTTTTATGAGTATTTTTTTTCCTTTTTCGCCGTTTTTTGCAAATCTTTTTGCTTACGTTTCAGCACATATTAAGGAATCTTCCCAAGTTCTTATGTAACCTTCTTTGACCAAGAAAAACAATAGAGCTCACTTAAAATGAGCCTGTTTTTCCATTTCTGAAAGCCAAATCCCCCCCATCCCTCTCAATATTCTACACTTAATTCCAATCTAAAACAAATCAAAACTATTCATAAAGAATAATATCTGCCCATTCTCTTATAGCGCACCACCTTTCGCTACCAGGGATTCCTACACAATTTCTATCGACACACTATATGGCAGCACCGCGTCATTATTTGCGCTTTTTCACTCTCTCCATCTATTCACATCTCTCATTCCCTCTCTGATGCAACGGCCATTTTCCATATATATCGACGCGCTACCGCGACCGAATCCGTTTTCGTTTCGTTCGCGTTTCAAAATTTTTCATTTTCAGTACAAATCGCCGTCTTCTCCGTGTAGCATATATTCCGCTAAACGTACGTGTGTGTGTCGACGTCATTGTGCCACTTTTCAGTTCGCAAAGTGCGTACTTGGAGGTAGAAAAAAGAAAAGAAGCAAACGAAAAACTTCAATAAAATCAGTTTTGTCCAGTTTAAAAGTTCGATATTTTGTGCAATATTAAATCGCCATGAAGCTATAAACGTTTGTATCGTAAAACTATTTGTGTGCAATACGGAATTACGGGTGATTCGGATAACAAAAAAAAAATCATAAAATTTTATAATCAAATGAAAATCAAGCAAAACGAGACAGCGACGGCGACGAAAAAAAGTTTTTTTTTTTCTTTTCGTATTGAAACGCAACCATTGACATTATTTCGTTTGTGTATGGGGTTTGTGCACAAATAAGTGTGCGTGTGTGTGTTAGATTGTAGCTTTTCATCTCGCTCTGCCGTGTGTGTGGTGTGATATTGTTGTGGCTGTCACACACATACTGTTGTAAAGTGCGCGGTTCTCGCATGTACGGTTTAATCGCGCGCGGCGGCCGTTCAAGTTTCATCAGCAGGCAGCAGGAGTGTTTTATTAACTATTTTGTATTGTGGAGAAGTTGAAATGTAAAAGTGTGTAGAAATTTTGTTTCTACACACACTTCAAATGAAATCCCAACATTATACTGCGGGTTTTAATTATTTGCTTCCAATGAATTGAAGATTTGTGTGTTTTATGTGTTTACGAGCCAAACCACTCAATATATTTCCATAAAAAACATTATTGACAAAGACGAAAGTTTTTTTGTTGTTGTTGTTTCGCTCGAAAAAGTGTTTGTTGATTTTTTTTTTTTATTAAAGTTTCGTATTATCGAAATGTGTGAGAAAAAGAAGTTGTGTGTTGGATAGGTAATTGGTATTGGTATGGTTTGCATATTATACAACTTCCATACACAATCTACATTCTACATACAATGTGTCGACGAAGAGAGTTTGTTGGCGGCTGCGGCTGTGCCTGCGCTGCTGCGCCTACATTTTGTTCTCTGTCGACAGTAGATGTACCGATTTTGCGACTGTAGTCGCCTCTTTAGTGGATTGATGGTGTTGTGTGTGAGTGTTTTGTGTAAAAAAATACATTAGTGATTGGTGTTATGTTCATATTTTTCACCGAACGAACCATTCAATGTGATGCACCACGACCAACATTACCATTATGTTCGTGTCGGACATTTATTTTTGTTTTGATATAGCTTATGTATGTTCCCGTAGCATAATAATAAATACATAAGACGAACGAACATATAATTAACTACATGAAGATACAACATACAGCACAATCAAGAAAAAAATATGCGAAAAAGTTTTTGATAACAATTTGTTTAGCAAAGATTATGTGTCTGACTTTTTTATGGTTTTAAATGGTTCCTACTTTCACTCGAATATATTTGGTGAGTAAAACATTTTTTTTATTTTTTATTATTTGAAATTATATACAAACTTATATAGCAACAACATACGAAACATGATTGTAATTAGTTCCAATCAGTTATTTATTTATTTTTACATTTAAAGAATGGTTAAACCACTAAATAAAGACGATGGAAGAGGGGAAGAATTTGTGGAAGTTGTAGGGGCTCCTAACGACAATCCCCACTATTTATTTATATAGGAAACTCTACATGAGGGCACTAGACGTGCTCAAACTTTTTGTTTTTCTTATTTTGAGTTTCTAATATTCGTGGAAGGAGAAAGAAGGATGAAAGTGGTAAGGAAAGCTCCCCTTATCGGCCACGCCCCTATGCTTTAATGTTGGAGTAATTCTATTATGTAGCTCTTTGCAAATATGTCTGCCCAAAAGAGAGTGCATTTTTCTTTTACAAATATGCCTCAAAGGGAGCTGCATTTTCCTTTTACAAATATGCCCCAAAATGACTGAATTTTCCTTTTTCAAATATGCCTCAAAGTGAGCAGCATTATCCTTTTACAAATATGCTTCAAAGTGAGCTGCGTTTTCCTTTTACAAATATGCTCCGAAATGACTGCATTTCCCTTTACAAATATGCCTCAAAGGGAGCAGCATTTTCTTTTACAACTATGCTTCAAATAAAGCTGCGTTTTCCTTTTACAAATATGCCTATAACGAACCGCATTTTCCTCTTACAGATATACCTTAAAGGAACTGAGTTTTCCTTTTACAAATATGAAATATTCCTTAAAAGGAGCAGCATTTTCCTTGTACAAATGTGCCCCAAAATGACTGCATTTTTCTTTTACAAATATGCCTAACGGGAGACTGCATTTTCCTTTTTCAAATATTCCTCAAAGGGAGCAGCATTTTCCTTTTACAAATATGATGCAAAGTAAGCTGCGTTTTCCTTTTACAAATATGCCCCAAAATTACTGCATTTTTCATTTACAAATGTGCCTAACAGGAGGCCGCCTTTTTCTTTTATAAATATGCCTTAAAGGGAGCTGAATTTTTCTTTTATCAAAATGCATCAAAAGGAGCTGCCTTTTTCCTTTTTAAAATATGCTTCCAAATGAGCTGCGTTTTCCTTTTACAAATATGCCCTAAACTAAAATGACTGCATTTTTATTTTACAAATATGCCTAACAGGAGGCTGTATTTTCCTTTTACAAATATGCCTCAAAAGGAGGCACTTTTTCTTTTACAAAAATGCTTCAAAGGGAGCTGCCTTTTTCCTTTTACAAATATGCTTCAAAAGGAGCTGCATTTTCCTTTAACAAGTATTCCTAAAAGAGGTTTTCATTTTTCTTTCACAAATATGCAAAAAATGAACTGAATTTGCCTTTTACAAATATGTAGAAAGGGTACTGCATTTGCCTTTTGCAAATGTGCCTCAAAGGGAGCTGCATTTTTTCTTTTTCAAGCAAGCAAAATACAAATATCATTGAAGGGTGGCTGTATTTTCCCTTCACAAATATGCCTGGAAGGAATCTTCAGTTGACAAATATGTCTAAAAGAGTCTGGTTTTTCTCTCTACAAATATCCAAAATAGGGACTGCATTTGGCTAAACTTTCTTTTAATGCCCGCAAGAGTTGCTTGCTGCGAAAAACGTTTGTTCCAGTGATACTTTCGGTGTCTTCTCCAAGAGCTTCAAAAGTTTGTAGAAATCCACTCAAATTTGATAGTGTAAAGTCAGTGCTTCGAAAGTTTACGTACAACTTACACCGCCTTGGTTTGTATGGTTTGTAAAGGGGACTTCTAAAATGGAGTCAGTGCTTAGGCCTCTTAGTGGGCCTATTAGACATTTGAACACCGCCTTATCAGATATCTCTTCATAAAAAGTATGGCGTTATAGGAGGAGAAGAATTGACTATTTACCTTTGACATAGAATATCAAAATTTACGGAGTCGACGGCCTTTGTAAAGTCTAGAAGCTCAAGAATTGTTGCCTTTTTTGGGTCTCTCTTGATGTCGTTTGTCACCGTGATGGCGTAGCAGTAGTCGGGCTATGACTAGCGCCAAACCCTGACTGGAACGGACAATGTAAATTTCTTTCTTAAAAGTATCTTGTAATCTGTAACTTCAGAATTTTCTCTAATGTCTTTGATGAAGCTGGTAAAATACAAATCGGTCTAAAATTAGTTACTTCACCCGGCCCTGCCTTTTTTTGTATAGATATTACCTTAGCGACTTTCCTTTCGGAAGGAAAGGAATAGGTGGTTAGACAAGCGTTGAAAATATGTGTTATAAAAGGTAAAACAGCGGGTAGAGTTATTTTGACAAAACGCAGTGGGATTTTGTCAATTCCAATGGCATTTCATTTAAATCGTTTGAGTACGCGGTGGCTACTTCATAACCAGTGATTGTTTGAAAAGAGAACTCCGATATATCGCTATTTACAACTGAAGTTTCACGATCTGGTTGTTTATTGGACAGTTCCTGATTCATTTGTTGGAGGTATTCCGCATAGTCATTGGAAAAAACCCTCATTCTTTAAAGTGGACCACAGCTTTTTCTAGCCCAAGTTAGGAGACAACCTTCCACCTAAGAATCTACGTTTAGATGATTTAATTAATTGGGTAGCACGGTTTTTACAGAACCAATGTTTAATATAATTTACACCACGAGATCTTGCCTCACGTAGTGGCACAAATCGATCAAATCAAGTCAGAGAATTAAAATTATGGACCATTCCCTCGAGGTCGGTTTCATTGTAGATCATATCGTAAGGGTAGGTGATAGCAGTCCGCAATATTTCAACTTTATCAACTACCAAGTAATCACGGTAAAGTTTTGGAGCAGTATCAGTAGGCATTTCACACATGTATGACGCAAATATAATGGCTGTGTACGTTCGACGTGATTTATGTAATGCCGTTTGGCCGAAACGAATGAGTTCACTGATGTTATCAACTAAAATTAAGTCAAGCTGTGTAGGCGGAACACCCACAGTAAAATGCGATGGTTCTGAACCAGTTATGGATAGTCCGAAGTCCCGCAGAAATCCTGCAAATAAGCAATTATTACATGTACCAGTACGACAACCTGTACCAGGACTACCATGACCAGCATTCAACATGTTTTCGTTGAAGTCACCAATAAGAATAACGTCGCCATATTGAATTGTAAATCACCTTTTTGCGTATGTTCTATCTTTTCGATAATTTATAGCTTGGACTCAATTACATGTTGCCGGACTGGGTAAAACTGGACGGTTGTCTCTCATTTCTGGAGCACTCTGTGTCCTTGCAAGTAGAACGTTTCTGAAGACGAAAATCGAGACATTTGAGAAGACGAGTTTGGTATTGCTGTTGTTTTGGAAATATTTGCGGACAAGTTCATGTATTTCGCTTCGTTTGATTTTGAAGATATTTCCTGGCCGGGCTGCTATTTATCCTCTTTTTGTTAGGAGTATTGGGAATGCTATCGTCATTAGTAGCATTATCAGCATTAAGAGGGTTAGCAACATTTACAGCATTTACTGTGTTGATTTGCAAGAATTTCAGTAACTAATCCGTCGGTATAAACGTGAAACGTTTCTGATGGCACCTCTCTCTCTGGCTCGCGGTATCACTACTTTTAAGAGGCCCTTCGCAACTTTTGGTTAAGAAGATGTGATCCATATTTGTAAACCATCCACTTGCCAGCCGCATAACACTTTGCTTTTGCGGTGGATTTATCAGAGCAAACAGTGTCTCTGCTCTAAAGAGTATTTAGAGCTCTTGTTATAGAAACACTTGTCATTCTTTGCACTCTTTCAGCTTTATCCTTATAGGGACGTTGCTCAAGTGATTTTCACCACATATAGGTATGTATTAGCATATTTCCGTGTAGATTCAATATGTTAATTGGGGCGTTAGGCCCCACTTTTGCCCATCAGAGCATAATGCTTTTAGCGACCTTTCTGCTAAGTTTTCGTTCCACAGCAGATTACTGTCCAACATTAGACCAAACTATTTTGCTTTTCTTGTCAGTTGTAGCTCTTCAACTTAGAAGGTCTGAAAGGTGGTACCTTGTATCTCTATTTTGACGGGTTCATTTTCAGACCCTTAAACAGTGTCCAATCGCTGACAACTTTGAGTGCTGTTGTAGTGACATCGCTATATAGGCGACGACTCTTACACCTGTGTTCGGCTGAATCATAAGAACTTCATTAATAGCAATAACTAGAAGCCACAATGTTGGTGAAAGTACGGGATTTATCCAACATTCGATCTTCCTACCTACGTTATACTTCCCCAGCGCATCAGTAATAGCTCTCATGGTAACATTGTTAAAAGCTCCTTCAATGTCTAGGAATGTTGCAAGAGTGTATTCCTTAGACTCGAGTGATTTTTCAATGATTCCTACCACTGAGTGAAAGGCGGAATCCGAAGAATTCGCTTTTGTGTATGCATGTTGAGTTGTTGCAAGAAGTGTGCTATTGAGATTTTCTTTAATGTGCGTTTCGAGTATCCTTTCCATCGTTTTCAGAAGAATTGAGGTTAGGCTAATCGGTCGGCAGTCCTTAAGTGTCGTGTTTTGAACCTTTCCTGCTTTCGAAATAAAAACATCTCTAGACATCATCCATTTTACGTATCCTAGGTATGGATACACTTTAAAAATCTTGACTAAAATTTTCAAAATACCTCGCATCTGGTTTTTGATGCAAGGTAGGGATGATGCCGTCTAGCCCGGATATTTAAAGGGTCCGAAAGATGATACCGCCCATTTAACCCTGTCTTCCATAACCATGTCTCCCGAGAACTTTCTTGTATTTCCGTATTTGGCTCGGTTGTGCGTTTCCATTACGTCTAAGTCTTGCTGTCTCAATTTCTCGTCTTCGTGTGTTCGTTTTCAATGAACGTCCTATCCTGTCCCTAAGCTCTGAGAGTTTTCTGCTCCACCATAAGAGTTATTGGTTCTTGCTAGTCCTTGATAACGGGCATGATGCATGGTATAAGCTTTAATTATGCAGTTATTCAGATTGTCTATTTTTTGCCTCGAGTGTCTCAACCGAGTCTATGTGGTTCCGCATTACGCCGGATGACGAGATTTTCTCTATATTTGTACCAATCCGTCTGGGGTTCCTGAATGGTTTCGTTTACAACTTGTCGATGGTTTGAAAATAATATTAAAGTCGATGTTACGATTTGATTTGACTGTGACTGCTTGTGTTGGCTCTGAGCCATTGTTTTCTATTAGGTGCCTATAAGATTGGATTAAAGACAGAAAACACTCAACTTTTTTGTTCGTATCCCTGCTTAAAATCCCTAAACTTTATATAGACATTTTTGAAAATCATTAAAAAATTACAATTTAAAGACGGTATTCGACTGGAAAAATGATACCGAGCAACTTTTTTTTGGGAGTTTATAAGGAGATTTTTAAAGGTTCAAGAAGTGGGCGTGATTTGTTACAACGCGAAAAAGGATTCAAAATAAATCTTGTTCGTCTCCGGGCTGGTCTTCTGAAAATTCCGATAGCAATATCTAATCCCTCTTGCACTTGCAAACTACTTTGACATTCTCGATTGAGTGATTAACCGTCAAATATGTGTAGATCTCCGCTCCCAGCACATTATATGGGTTCTAGCAATCTGATATAATCGTCGTTCCTGGCATTTTTTTTTATCGGTGCAAGTTTTGTCCAGATCCGGTATTAAACCACAACTTTCCCGATTTACACTTAATACCTCCTAAGGCCCGAACTTCGATTCATCAATTTCAGCAACTTGTCTTAGTCCGCCGATTGGAACCATATTTACCGTGATAGCATCAATTGTGATGATGATACTCGTGCCGATTGCCAATTATGTTTAATCAACCCAAAAACTCACAAATAAACAATTTTCTGAGATTGTTGAACGTTTACCATCATTGCGGCATTTTATTGTAACTTCTTTTGACAGTACTACTACCATAAAACCTAAACCAACTTCAAATGGTTTTGTCGTGGCGGAAATTGGACTCTGTGACCTGACATAATAAGGCGCAGTATATTGCCATTAAGTCGCTTAAGGGGATTTATTTACGATTCAGATTTTTGCCATTGATAGATTTTGTCAGAACATTGAGTTCGATTAGCAGGGACTAGCATTGAGCTCATCAAGCTTAGTATTACTGCCGGTCTTAACATCAGGTCCGAGTTTTAAGACCTGGACTTAGTTCTTCTGACACATCAAAGGCGTTCTGGGTCTGGAATGACACCCCTATTCTATAGTTTATTTACATACAATTTCTTCTCATAAACATAACTTTTGACGAAAAAAAAGTCGATGGAAAACGTATCAGCTAAAATGTCTTTGTTCCTTGAAAATTACGTCAGATGTATGTAAATTGAAAAAATTTGAGCCATCTGAATATACAAAACAGAACTGCATAAGTGTATTATATAACTATACATTTCAAGTCCTAGGTTAACAACAAAATTAATGTCTTAATAATCCCTTTCAGAAAAGAAATTCCTAGAGAGTTCGGGGCGATGTCCCAAAGAATTCCTTAATACTTTACTTACTTGTTTTAAGGTCAAGTAATATAACTTCACTTTAATCTGTCCATCAATAGAAAATACATAGAAGAACACATTTTTAAAAATTAATTATGTTGATATTAATAAGTGGCCAACAAATACAAATCAATTTTTAAAATAAATATAAAACAAGCATGAATATCTAACGTATAAATTTAGTGATTCAGTTTTTTTTTTATCAAAATTTAAGCTGTTTAAATAACAAAAAAAATATCTTCTTTAGGTTTAAAAGGCAAATACAATTTGTGTAAGTAGGTATATACATGATATCAAATTATAACATAGCATACGTTTTTTCAGCTATATAGCAGTATCGCTCATATAACTGATAAAAGTATTTGATTTTATATGAAGCACAAGTTATTATGTTTTAATTATTTTCAAGTAAAATCATGACAATGTTCCTTTTTTAAGTTAGCCCCTAACTAAAGATTCAATTCGATTGACCACCATTTGGTAACTATATTGACCACCAGTGTTTTTGATTAGCTACCTTCAGATCAGCTTTTATAAAGATAGAGGCATTCCTAGGAGCACAACCCTTCAAACAGAAATTTTTGATTAGGATTGACCACTTTCAATTACACTTTGTTTCGTTTGACCTATCCAAAGTTGGATACCTTTAAATTTACCTTGAAATTCGTCTCATTTGTTGGACAATTATACATAAATTTTACGGCTAAAAACAAATAGCATGTTTATCTTAAAATAGGGATCATTCTTTCGTTTTAATCTTTTTTCCTGTTTACCTACCCTCCTCAGTGAGTATTCATCATAACCTTATCAATATCTAGTATCTATTATCAGTTCGGTCCCATTTGCGAAGTAGTTCTTTTACTTGGGTGTATGTAGTTCTGTTATGCTTGTTCTCGGTACGCTCGTTGTCCTTAATATATTTCACAAGGTGCTCAAAAGAGATATAGGTTGATAACTTTAAGGCCTTGTCAAGTCCTAATTTTGCTTGGGAATTGCAACTACGTTTGCCATTCGCCAAGCCTTAGGGAAAAAGCTACGCTTGAAACAAGAATTGAAAATAAATATCAAATGGATCAATGCTCGCCGAAGAATTAGTTCCAAGAGTATATTCTGAATTTGGTCATTACTAGACCAGATGCTTTGCGCCGTTTTAAATTCTCTTCATCAGAAATATATACCGAACCGACGACTCTCATTGGTGGTGTGAACTTTATCTCGTAATTTCAGATCTTCGTAGTGTGCTAAAATTTTCCATTTGCATATCCAACAGAAACGTCCCTGGCAGCCTTCAATTTATCACTGGAAGATTTAATCATGTCATCGATCTGCGTTTTCAAAGTCATATGCTAAATACGAGAAGTTTCTAGTCAATGGATCAATATTTATACTAAATTACACTGGAACATGGTCTGAGTCAGAAGAATCGATAGCCAGCCCAGGCTGGAGCAGTGATGCTAACCATTCGTCGAAATAAGATCTATCGTTGAAGGTCTTCTTCCTAGTTGAGTCGGATAGTGCGAGTGATTCGGTGGATATTGGCCAACAAAATCGCCCCTATGTCATTCCGAAAATTAGCAAGACTCTGTCGAGTTAGGTCAGTGCCAGGGAAATAGGCGGATACAAATAGTATTAACGTTGTACCAGTAAAATTTTGTATACCAATGCGTTCACAATGGACACTATACCGAGTTCAGGGAGCAGCCCGTGTCTGATTCTTTTATCGACTAAACAATTTCAACACCGCACCGCGAGCTCTTTCTTGCACCATAAAGACTACAAACTCTTGTTTGGCGAACAATAACATATCCAGTAGCCCCGATGTAATCTGTATTCTGAGATTTGTTCTGTTAGTGACCGTATTGGAACATGACTAGTACATAGCTCCACATCAATATAATCAAAACAGGACTGAACTAAGGTCAACCTTTTAAGTTCATTTAACCTACAGAAACGAGTTTGTTTGTCATAAAAATCTGACATTAAAATATGAATCGACTTGCTATTATGTAACGTAAAACCTGTATGGTGCCTAAAGAC
Source organism: Macrocera vittata (assembly GCA_024741295.1). Classification (NCBI taxonomy): domain Eukaryota; kingdom Metazoa; phylum Arthropoda; class Insecta; order Diptera; family Keroplatidae; genus Macrocera; species Macrocera vittata. The sequence continues at coordinate 130 of JANTEX010274583.1, read as the reverse complement.
CATATAAACATAATAGATTATTATGTTGACTATACCTGTCACAACAACGCTTTTTAAAGGTAAACCTATACGAAACACCCTATACATTATGTAAGAAAAAGTATGCGTTACATAATTTTCTTTTATGAAC
>JANTEX010274472.1:0-11627 GCA_024741295.1 Macrocera vittata | reverse complement strand
TTCCCAAGTACAGATATTTTTTTGCTTTATTACAGATTTTTTATGAGAAACATCTGGCAACACTGAAAACTAGTCAGATGATAATCCATCCAAAACCACTCGAATAGAACGATTAGCTAAAAGTTTTTCGTCCAATCGACTAGTAGTAGACAGATCTCAAACGAGTCAATCTTGCTGAGGAACGCCTATGCCAATCAAACACCTTATAAATCACTCTTGTAACGTTTTACTGGAAAAAAAAACTGCCTGACAATTGAAAGTAGATAAGTATGAAAGTGATTCATCAGTCTTTCTACGACCTTGGCAAGAACTGATGTTATGGTAATTGGACTGTAACTGGTTTGATGTATACCGATTTCCCGAACTTTGTCCGGCGGACCTCCATGTTGATGTTTGAAGCTTCAAGAAGCCATTGATATGCCTTACATCTGTAATGGATCGGGCACATTGTTGAATCGATTGCGGCAAGAAGATTAGCTTTATCCTTCAAATCGACAAAAGCGTTAACTTGTGCATCAATGATAGATGGTGTGGACGACTTACCAATATTGTTGTTAAGGGCTTTGCCAAAAAAAAAACAAAATTCTGTAGTGTCTTGACCAATTTCAACAATTCTCTGTTTCAGCTTCAAATCGTTTAAATATTTGCAGTGCCCAATCACCAGCTTACAAGATCTTCTGGCCTCAACAAACAGTTGCCAATTTGTTTCGACCAGGTTGGATTTACAATTGAAAAAAGCCTATTTCTTTTAGTTATTTCCACTCTGCACTCAACCAACCAGGTATTGGACGCCACATCAACTCTTTTAGTGCGTAAAACACGTTCATTACCAATTGTATCTCTCGCGGAATAAAGTATTGTGCCGTTGAATGCATTTTTCTTAATGGCTTAGCGGCCTTTAGGTCACACAGGAGCCACTAACCCTAAATTTCAATCAAATTCATGAACGTGTATAGTTTTTGTCTAACGTCCAACGACAATAAAATACATCTCTAATGCTACATGTTTGAGAAATGTTCATGCTTTGGAGATATCTTTGTAAATTGTCTCTACCTCTGGTGTACCTAGGACAAATCAGCAATCAATCATCTACCGATTCGTATGTCTCGTAAATCAAGCATAATGGACTTGCTACTATATTCTTCCAACGACGTTGAAATACCGCAGTGATCTAAATTACCAATAGCTGAATAAGCTAAAAAAAATACTTTGGGGGCCTGTAGTTAGAATTAAATCCAAAATATTCGACACTTGGTTTGTCCGTACTGCAAAGAGTCTGGTCGGTGTCAATCGTTCCGGTGGTAATTGCCCCGTTATTCGATGCCTGCGTAACGTCTTTGAGTCGCCGACTTATATTGTAACGATGCACATGAGCTCGAACTTTGATTCGATGTGAATTTAACCCTAAGCAAATAAAAAAAAGGTCTGTTGAACCCCAAAAGTACTTTGTGGTCAGATAACTTCTACATCCCACAACAAAAAAAAGACGTAAAAGGCTGAAAGGGCTCCATCGGACCTCACAAAATAATCAAACCAAAATATTTGCAGAACCATTTTTTAGTACCAAAGATACTTTGTAGGTTTGTAGGTTTTTGAGGTCGCTGAACCCGAATCTCGCGTCAAATTCGAAAGTTCACAATGACGGATTCAAGATGGCGGTCATTTTTCAAAATGTCATCGGATTATTTGGAAAAATGGTATTTTGTTGCTTTTTTAGGTCGCTGATGCCGTTTCAGACTTTGAAAATTCAAAAAGGCGGATCCGTGACGACGGCTATTTTTTCCTTTATGTCATCGGATTGCTCTGAAAAAATAAGTTTATTGCGGTTTTCAAGGACGCTCATTCCGAATGTGGCATCAGTTTTAAAAAAATCCAAAATGGATGCAATGGAAAACCCAAAAATACTCATTTTGTGAGAAATCCGATGACATTTAGTAAAAAATTGCCTCCATCATAGATCCGCTATTTTGAATTTCAAAATCTTATGCCAAATTCGAAATCAGCGACCCTTAACAACTTATAAGCGCAAACGGAATTTTAGGAAGTATTATTTCTCGTTGGGGTCCAAAATCTCTTTTACTCTATTACGTTACTAAAATATTTTGAACTCTTTATGGTCAATCTCAGCATGTTGTGTCTCCCGATTTGATTCTCGAATGTTTAACGTCAAAATCGACCATAGCATACCCGATTGATCTTCAAACGGACATCATTTAACAATATCACTTTTTGGTACAATTAGCTGGTTTTTGATAAAATTTCAGAAACGAACTCTTGCGCTTGACTCGTTTTAACTAAATTCACCCGGTCACACTGAGTAATCTGCCGTTTCGATTTGACTTCGGCATCTTACAATTGAATCGCATAATGTCTTGATTCACGAATTGCGACAAAAATTGTTGATCACTTCACTAAAGATCGTGATACAAAAGCTGCGATGGAAGCTTCCCTCTTGTCATCCACATAAAAATCGATTCGTGTGGCACGAGAAGCGAGTGTACCAAACTTCAAAAAAAGAAAATGTTGGCCAATAACGATTCCTTGTTTGACTGTTCTCACCGCGGCAAAAGTCTCCAAGTTCACAACAGGTTCAGCGCCAACAAAAACTGACTTCGATCCAGGCCAGCTGATCGGCGCTCTTATTTCCATCAACGCCTGACAACACAAACAAGTTCAACTGTACTTTCGCCTGTTTAATGTGCGAAAACATTCCTTAACTAATCCGGAATAAATAGTAAACCAATTCAGTCCACATATAGTGGCCTGACTGTCACTGTATGTGACTACGGTCAGAACAGAGTCTTTCTTCTTGCACTACGTTGCAACACACCATAATTTCCAAAACCACTGCCTGAATGACAGTAGTATGACTTCCGGAAGGTATCGATGCAGATAAATTTCACTTCAAATAAAAATCCCCTGACTTGCCATCTAGTCTAGATCCATCGATGTAGCACTCCAAAAGCACATTCCTCCCTACTTGGAATCCTAACTACAAATCGACGATCAAAATGTATCGTTCGGTAGACTAGAACGACTAGGCTCAATTTATCAGACAGTAGCTTCAGGATAGCCGAGCGTTGGAATTGGAATGCCAAGTGGATGCCCAATTGGCTACAAATTTTCTATCCAATTAGGTGCTCAATTGGCAGTCCAAGTGAGCACCCAATTGGTTTCCCAATTGGCTATCTAATTGGGCACCCGATTTGATATCCAATTGGGTATACAATTGGCTATCCAATTCGGTATCCCACTGGGTATCCAATTGGGTATCCAATTGGCTATCCAATTGGGTATCCAACTGGGTACTCAATTGGACAAATAAAAGGGTATCCAATTAGGTATCCAATTGATTCCTATTGGCTACCAATTTGCTATCCTATTGGATACGCAATTAGCTATCCAATTGGGTACCCAATTGGCTATCCAATTGGGTACCAAATTGGCTATGTCAGATATGGTTAGTTGGGCAGAGTTCGGCCGACCACAAATCAACCGGAAGCCACCATAAATTGACAATAAGTTTTCGGAATTCAACCGGAAGTGACATGAAACTGGCCGAGAGTCACCGGAAATCGACTGGAAGTCAGAACAACTTATATAAAGTGAGTAACCGCAACTAGACCGGAAGTGACCGAAAAAAGGACCGAAAGTTACCAGCAATTTAGAAGGAAATTGACCAGAAGTCACTGGAAATAGATCGAGAGGGATCGGTAGGGGACAAAAATTAACCGGAATTCAACCGGAAGCGAACGAAAGTTGACCGGAAGTGATCGAAATTTATCGAGAATTTACCGGTAGTGATCGAAAATGGAAACGAAATTTACCGAAAAGAGAGTGTAAGGGACCAGAAATGGACAATCAATCGGAAGTCTCTGCAAATCACCAGTAATCGACTGTAAGTAACCGAAAATCAACCGTAAGTGACTTGATACCGATCGAGAGTCCCTGTAAATAAACTAGTAGTCAATCATATCAAATGAAGTGACTGAAATACGACCGAAAGTGACCGGAAATCGAAGGCCGAAAATGGCCCAAAAGTCTCCGAAAATTGATAGGAATAACCAGAAATTGGCAAAAAGTGAACGAAAATTTAACAGAAATCGACCACAAGTGATCGAAAAAGACCGAAAATTGACCGGAAGTAAACGAAAAATACCGAAAACGGTTCGAAAATAAACAAGAATTTACCGGAATTTTATTGAAAATTGACCGGAAGCGATCAAGAAAGGGCAGGAATATACGAAAATAGACTGTAAGTGACCGGAGAAGTTTTAAAAATTAACAGAAATGGACGGGCAGTGAACAGAGATGAACTGGAAGTCAGCGGATATCAGCTAAAAGCCCCTGGAAATTGCACATAAATGGGAAAGAAATAGAGCGGAAGTGACCAGAGATGGTCCAAAAGTCAGTGGAGACGATCGCAAATCAACTGGAAACAATTGGAAATTGTGCGTTAGTAGCCGGAAACAGACCGGAAGTGGCTTGATACTGATCAACTGGAAGTCAAAATAAATATTATTAAATGAAGTGACCGAAAATGGACCGAAAGTTACCGAAAAGAACCGGAAGCCAAAAAAAAATGGACCAGATGTGACCGAAAGTTACCGGAAATGGACCGTGAAAGACAAAAAGTGAATGAAAATTAACCGAATAAGACCGAAAGGGGTCGAGAATGGACCGAAAAGACGGTCCTTGGCCTGTCACTGTTGGACCCCTTCCTTTAACTTAAGTTTACTTCTAGTTCATTCCTTGTGACTTCCGATCTTTTTAGGTCACTTTTCGGTTACTTCTGATCCAACTCCGGTCACTGATGCACAACTTTCGCTTACTGCCGGATCCTTTCTGACCATTTTTGGTCTATTTTTCTGTCACTGTCATTTGCGATAGGGCGTTTTGCCTACGGTTGGCAAACTGTTTACGTACGGAATCATGAAAGGACGTTCAACAGTTATCAACTTGACAGAGTTTACTCAATTTGGACTGGAAACAGATGAAATATGAATGTTGCCAAGTGTAGGACATTGACATTCAACATAAACAGGAATCCGACTAGATTTCTACACAGCACAGCTGGAGAGGAACTTAATCATATAATCAGACAGTCGTTGGTATGCACGCCTACATCTTTATTATGAATTATAGGTACACACCGAAATGTGTACAGCTGTATACTGAACGATTTTTTTGTTTTTTTTTGTTAATTGAATCTATTCAGAAGAAATTTCTATTGTATGGACTTTGGCATCTCGGGGGATAGAAATACCTTTGTTATTCCTCCATACGAAGACCGTTGCATGTTGATCAATCTTAAATCGATGGAAATAAGAAGACGTCGTGCAATTGTATTTTTTGCTTTCGTGTTTCTATCAGGTCACATCAATGCTTCAAACTTATTGCGTGAGCTTCGTTTTTACGCCTCTACACCGGTCAAATTACAGAAGGTCTGGGCCAATCAATGGAATAATGACTGCCTTTGATGACTTTTCGAGGAGTTTGTTATATATGGTGTGAACACACCTTTAGTTTTAGTTCATGTTAATAAAAGAGATAGAATGAACTCTGATGTACAATATTTGTTAGACAGACACAATCGTGCGCGACATATTGTAACACGTACTTGCTACTAAATAAAGTGAATAAATAATTATGCATCACATTATGTTCGCATTATCTACATTACGAAAAAAGATAAAACATGGTGTCAGGTTTTCGTGCAGTGAGCAAAATTTGTGCAGAAAAAGTGTCCGAAAAGAGATTATAAAAAGTGATTTGTAAAGAATTGTAAATTTGCTATCAAAATGGAGGAGCTAAAACAACAATTGTGTGCGTTGCAAGAGCAAATAAAACAAATGCAAGGGCGCAGTCAGCAGTATCACGTCCAACATTAGCACCGACCGATTTTTGCCGGCAGAATATTCCATTGCCGAAGCCGATTGTTGTCAACGAGGGAAGTATCGTGCAAAACTTCAATTTTTTTCAAAATGCAATGGGAAAACTATCTAATTGCCAGTGGTGCATTAGCGCAATCGAAAGAAGTAAAAAAATCTATTCTGTTAGCGGCGACAAGCAAAGATGGCCTAAAACTATACCAGAACTTTCCATTGACGGAGGCAGATAAGATAACCGTGGATAGTTTGTTGAAAGCGATTGGTGTGAATTTGACACCACCAGTCAATAAACGATACGAGAGAGCGGTATTTAATTTAGCACAACAAGAAAGCGACGAGAGTTACGATGCGTATATAAATCGACTGCGAACCTTGGTGAAGAATTGTCAGTATGGTGAGCTCGAAAATGATATTATGCTGGACAAGATAATTTGTTCCATTAAGAGCCACAGTTTGCGCGAGCAATTATGGAATGATGAGGATGTAACACTCGACCAGGCCATACAAAAATGCAAGAGCAAAGAGTTAACACAGCGGCAGTTGCAGAGTATTTCGTCAACGAGCAGACCGAAAGAGGTTAGCAAAATTAGAGCGAGCAGCAGCACGACAAAGACGAAAACGCGAGACGCTGAAAAAAAACAACGGTGAGAAATCGAAGCAGGATTCGGGAAGTCGAAATCGAAAAGCAAAGTCGTGCACCTATTGTGACAAGTTACGCCCGAGGGGCAAAAACAATTGTCCGTCAGATGGAGCGACTTGCTACAAGTGCGGCGGCAAAAATCATTTCAGTAGTGTGTGTTTTAAATCAAAAACGCGTAATGCAAAATATGTGCGAGAAGTAGATGAGCTGTATGACTACGGCAGTGGCGAAAGCGACGATGAAGAACAGGTATTAAAAGTTTCGTCGGCAAAAGGCAAGATACCAACAGCGAAAATCGATTTTCGGGTTCATACAAATCGATTAAAGTGTAATGTGCGATACAATAGTGTTGAATGTATGCTTGATACGGGCGCAACGTGCAACATAATTGGTTTCCAAAATTTGTGTTCAATAGTGAACAATGACAATCCACAAATTTAAGAAAGCGTTGTTCGCCTAAAGAATTTCGGTGAGACGATTATCGAGCCGATGGGTCAGATCGTTTTAAAGTGCAAGAGAAATGACCGAAAGTTTTCTCTGTTGTTCCAAGTCGTTGAACAAAATCATATACCACTGCTTTCTGGCTCAACTTGTGAAAATCTTAGTTTGATAAAGATCTGTGCGATGGTACAAGCGACGAATCCATTAGTGATGGAGGCAAAGAAAATTCTAGACGAATTTAAAGTGAATTTTCAGGGCATTGGCGAATTCGAAGGCGAAGTTTCGTTGAGCATCGACGAAAATGTACAACCAGTCGTGCAGAAACCGCGGCGAATAGCAACGGCAATGCTAAATGACTTGAGTGCAGAGTTGAACCAGATGGTGAGCGATCGAATAATTGTCAAGGAAAACCGAACACACAGATTGGGTCAGCAATATTGTGATGCCGAAGCGAAATGGAAAGCTGAGAATTTGTCTGCATCCTCTCGAGTTGAACAAAGCATTGAAACCAATAAAATACAGTATCCCGACTATCGACGAAATCATGACCGAATTGGACGAGGCAAAAATCTTTTCAACATTTGACGCGAAAAAAGGTTTTTGGCAGATAAAACTGGACGAGAAGAGCAGTAAGCTTACAACGTTTTACACACCGAGCGGCAAATATCGATTTGTAAGATTACCATTCGGTTTGAAAACGGCGATGGAGATTTACCAATCGAAGCAGAACCATATTTTACATGGTCTAAAAGGCGTAGCAGTAATAGCCGATGACATTCTTGTTTACGGAAAAGGTAAATCCCAGGCAGAAGCACTTCGTGATCATAACGAAAACTTGAATAGTTGATGCGACGTTTGAAAGAAAAAAATTCAAAGTTAAACAGCGACAAAACAAAATTGTGCCAAACCGAAGTGAAATTTTACGGCAACATTTTGACGAGCACTGGGGTCAAACCCGATCCCGATAAGATATCAATTATACGAAGCATGCCATCGCCAAGTGATAAAGTCGAACTGGCCAGATTTTTGGGCATGGTGAAATATCTTGCCAGATTTCTAAAAGATGTGTCAAATAAGGCCGAATTGCTACAGAAAATGACACACGATGATGCCGAATTTGATTGGCAACCGGCGCATGAAGCAGCATTCGAAGAATTAAAGCAAGCTGTAACACAATCACCGACATTAAAATATTACAATGCGAAAAATCCAGTCTTAATACAGGCAGACGCTTCTTCATACACGCTGGGAGCAACGATTATGCAGAGTGGTCGGCCAATTTCGTATGCATCGAAAGTATTGTCCACATCGCAGCGCTATTATTCACAGATCGAAAAAGAATTACTGGCAATTGTTTATGCTTGTAAGAGATTTGACCAGTATATCTGCGGAAAAAATGACGTAATTGTCGAAACTGACCACCTGCCACTAATTCGAATCATGCAGCGGCGACAATTGACCCAAACACCGAAACGTCTGCAATGTATGCTGATGTGTTTGCAGCGATACAGTCTGCAGCTTAAATATGTGAAAGGCAGTGAAATGCATATCGCTGATTTTTTATCGCGTCTCCCAAATGCGACATCGACGGAAAACGAGAAAGATTATGAAATTTACAAAATTGAACAGGAGCTCGACAGTGTCAATGCATTTGATGATATAAGCATCAGAGACGTTACGTTGCAAAAGATCAAGGCAGCCACGCAACAGGACGAGGTTTTTCGTGAACTACGCAAAACAATTGTCGACGGATGGCCGAATAAATACGGTGATGTTCCGGCGCACTTAAAAGAGTATTGGAATTACCGCGAAGAATTGACAACACAGGACGGGATTATTTTGAAAGGCGGCCGAATTGTCATTCCACCTTCAATGCGCATTGAAATCTTAAACCGACTGCATGCACATCATCAGGGCGTGGAGTATACGACGAAATTTGCTCGACAAACAGTGTATTGGCCGAACATTAGGGCGCATATCGTCGACAAAGTTGCCAGATGCTCAATTTGCTTGAAATACGCACCAAGTCAACCGAATCCGCCTATGCTTAGTCATCGTGTTCCGGATGCCCCATTTGAACGAGTCGGCATCGACATTTTTGAGCTCGACATTAACGGCGGGCATCGAAAATTTCTCATAACGGTCGATCACTATTCGGATTTTTTCGAAATAGATGAGTTAAAGGACACGAAGTCGAAAACTATCGTCGATGTATGCAGAAGAAATTTTAGCCGGCATGGCATTCCGATTGTTTGCATAAGTAACAATGCACCGAATTTGATATCGTCGGAATTCAAGAAATTTGCAACCGATTGGGAATTCACAATTCAAAATTCCGGTCCTCACTATCAGCAAGGCAACGGGAAAACGGAAGTTTCCGTAAAAATTGCAAAGGCATTGATCAAGAAGTTAATTGAAAGTGGTCAAGACTTTTACAAAAACCTTTTGCAACTGCGAAATTCACCAAACAAAAATGAATTTAGCCCAGCTCAGCGACCGTTTTTTCGACGTACAAGATGTGGCATTCCTATGATGCCACATATGTTGTCGCAACAAATTCCGACTGGGGTATCGCAACAAATAAAAAAGCAACGAAAATGGCAAAGTATCACTACGACAGTAGATGAAAAAATTTTGCCAGAGATCGTTGTTGGTGGCAAAGTTATGGCAAAAATAAATCCGGCTTCCAATGTTTGGATGGAAGCTACAGTCGAAGACCGGCACAAAGCGAATTCATACTGGATTCGAACCGACGACGATGCTGTGTATCGAAGAAGTCGTGTCGATGTGAAACCGATTCCCGAACGTAAGAGTGATGTATGTGACAGTGCACCATCGAGCAACACTGCTATCGAACCAACTCAATTTCAAAGTCCAGCGAAGCTTCAAACCTCGGCAGATCAAACTGACCAGGTGCATACCAATACATCGCCGGGAAGAGCGCCAATCATTACTTCTCCAAGACCGACATCTATCGGGGGAAGACCTAAACGAAACTTAAAGATGCCAGTGAAGTATAAAGACTACGAATGTTAAATTGTTTTTTTTTTTATTATTTTTGATAATTTCTTAATGAATTTTGTCAATAGAGACATAAATAATTTAATTTTAATTTAATTTGATTTTTAAAGCAAAGAGGATGTTATATATGGTATAAACACACCTTTAGTTTTAGTTTATGTTAACAAGAGAGAGAGAGAATGAACTCTGATGTACAATTGAATTTGCTACTAAATAAAGTGAAAAAATAATCATGCATCACATTATGTTCGCATTATCAACATAACGAAAGAAGATCAAACAGAGTTAGCTTGATTTCGATATTTTTCGCGAAACTGTCAGAAACTTGGTCCATAACTACCGTGATCACTGAAACGAATTTCAAGAATATCTGTCCTGTTTTTTACACTTTCGCAAGTGATATCTGATCGAGTGACTTTTAAAATTCTGGGAAGGCTTCTTGTGTACTATTACATCATCATCCTTTTTTGTGCGCCTTATTTTATTGCTATATTTTTCGGAACAACCGCAGAGTTCACCCGTATGGCGGTAAGATATTTTATTTCCCGCCTGATTGAGCATTTCGTCTTAGACTGATTTGTATTGTATTAGAGAAGCTTCAAATCATCAATGTTTACCGTTAGTTTTCATTAATTATTGCGATCAATATTTTTTCTTAACATAACATAACATTTCTATTATTTCTTTTTTTAATCAATTCCATTAATTAACTTGTGAACACACATTTCATTGTAGACTTAGTATAGGAGTTCTTCTATATAACAATTATTTAATAATCTTACGGAACGACAACAATAGTACAAGAAGTATTCTGCAGTTGCTATTTTAAGAATGTTCCAAAATTCTTCAGCAAGAACCCTTCAAGCTCAGTTAAAGAATTCTGAGGATTATAACAGAATACAAGTGGTATTTGATAAGGATATTTGAATATAGCTTAAAGCTACCACGAGTATTTTTTTTTAAAGAACTGACTTAAATTCTTCGAAACAAATTCTGAAAGGCAACTTAAAGATTTTCGGAAAACCAAGACCTAGAATTCTTACATTGTACACCATATTTAAACTTGAGATGTCAAATGATTAAAATCACTTAAAGATCCATTGAAATGCTTCCTGAATGCAAAATACGAAAACAACAAATGCTAGCAAAACTCGATATAATTCTTAAATCCTATTCTCGCAGAAGAGCCGAGTAACACGTTGCTGAGTTCAGACTCGAAATACTCGGACTTTTAGTCTATCATTGCGGTCTTTTATTGCCGACCAAAACCTTGCTTCGTTTAACGTTCATCCCTAGCATATACAAAATATTTCCGAATACGTATCTGAAAGTGACGCTCTATAATATATGCGTTCGTTTCCATCATATATTTTTGTGGATGCTTTCACGCTTATATACTTATGGATAATTGTATAAATTATATTATGTCTAATGGGAAAAATGAAAATTTTATTTCTTCGTTCGTTTAATACAGTTGAACGATGAAATATTTAATGTACGTAGTATACGCTATATATATATACGTACCTCTTTCTGTATCTTAAAACAACAAAAAGCAAGGATTGATATGCGGTTGTTAAGGATTTACCTTTCTATATAACAGCAAAACTCGGTATAGACTATAGGTACATAAT
>JANTEX010274361.1:0-11632 GCA_024741295.1 Macrocera vittata | reverse complement strand
CTAAAAAGTGAGTGACTTTTTTATATTTTTTCAAAAGTCACATAGAAAGTCACTTTAAAAAACTCACGAGTAGGAATCTGGCCGGGAATTAGAGGTTACATAGTTTTAACTATTTCGTTTCAATTTGTTCCATTTTTTCTCTTTCTCCTTTACACAACCCTATACATATCTCACAGAAAGTGAACGCGTTCGAATTTGTCTCAAAACCCTCAAAACGATATCAACTACATTACCGACATTAGCTGTCATCCACATAAAAAATAGAAAGAAAAAAATCAATTTCTCTGCGCTGCCATATTTTCCACTGCTGTGTTTCGGGAAAATTGTGAAAATTTTCGCAAATATTGTAATTTGATTTGCTAATCGCGAAAGTATCCCAACCAAATCAGCTTCAAGATGATGGGAACGTCGCTTGCCAGTCTTAAAAAGCATCCTGCTGTAAGTACGAATGAAATTAATGATATTTTCCCTCATTCGCGGGGCCCTACTGTCTCTTCCTAGACATTGCATAACCACATAATATTCGCACATAGAATCGTTCAGTGACGACACATCTCGATCTTAACCATTTATAACAAAATGATTTTCAGTTGATCCCGTTGTATGTCTGCACGGCTGTCGGTATGTTCGGTGCCCTCTTCTATACAATCCGATTGGCCACACGTAATCCGGACGTAACATGGAACCGTCAAACAAACCCAGAACCATGGCAAGAATACCATACCAAACAATACAAGGTAACTCTTACTACAAACAATTTTCGGCAAACATTTCCATTTAATCAATTCCTATTTGTTGTGCATAGTTCTATTCGCCCGTACGAGACTACTCCAAGGAAACGGGTGCTCCAAAATACTAAAAAAAATGGCGAATTTCACTTGGACGAAATTGCAACGCAGTAGTTGCGCGAGTACATCGCCGCGCATATACAATTAATTTCAGTTTTTTTTTTGTTTTAAAGCGAATTCGCCTAGTTGTATTTAATTTCCAGAAAATAAAAAATAAAAATTTAAATCAACACAAATGTATTTTTGCTGCTTGTTATTTCGTTTCGGTGTCATACGGATTTTCGATATTTTCGCCCGGCTGTGGCCAATAGATTGGTGCATGACAAATGATTTCATCGTTGCCGGATCCCCACAGTTTGTATTGTTTGTTGCGAAATGCTTCGTTTGACGGTTCGAGACGTGGTCGTGTTATGATACAAACATCGGGACCGGTAAGCGCATGCAAAGCGGTTAGAAAATAGCAAGTGGCACCAAAGGTCGCAACAAAATATAATGGAATTAGCTGCGGTGTATTGGGTCGAATTTTTACTTCGATTCTAAACACAATAATAATGACTGGTAATGTGACTTACGTATGGGTATCTGCGCATTCCCTGGAAACCCCAACCTCTATGCCATGGTCTGCCTTTAGCCATTTGTGTTTCAAGAGAAATTTTGCGGTCCGAAAAGAAAAGCGGTCTAATGAATTGAACGAAAAATTTGGAATGATTTCGTCCGTATGGAAAGACAGTTAAAAGTAACGGCTTGTTTAGTTTGCTGTGTTTCCGATCAAGTGAACGGGTATTTTTTAAGGGTTCGAAAGATTCAATTTTAAATTACGCGCGCTGTCTACCGTAGCGCTACCTATGACTGAGTAGCATGATACACATAACAAAAATTCCATTTCGATGATTCCGTATTCTCTTATCACTTCTATATTGTTTGTATACTTTTCTCTCTTTCGTACAACAGCATACCAACAACAACAAAAAGTCATCAGCGAAAACCAGCCGCGAGTTCATTCATCATAAAATTCCATTTCCCATCCAGTTCATAGATGATCGCGTTGCCGTTCGGTTGTGCTTGTATTCGCGTATTCTGTCCGCCTCTCTTGTGTGTTGTGAATGAAAACAGTTTTTTTTTCGGTGCTCTTCATTACCTAGCTGTGTTGTGTGTGCATATATCAAAAATAATACACCCATTTTCAATTCGATTTGTGCCGTTATTTGCCAATTTTATCAATGACCATGTCTAGACAATATTGTGAGACATACGGTTAAGTGAGTTTTGTGTCATAATCTGTGAAATGTGAACGAAGTTTCAGTGAAGAAACGCACAACAAAAATTACTGGAAATTTTTGATTTTTTTTTTGTTGCAAAACACAACACAACACACAGTTTGGATTATTTATCATCGCATATATACAGTGGTAGCCGAGCTGCCACCCTTCACCACGCAAATATGGCTGTCCCAATTTTTGCCGAGGGTAAGTGTTATCGTGTACTTTCTATCATTTCATTTCAATCTGAATAAAATGGTTAATTGCTTATAAATAATGTTACTGTGCATTGTGTACAAGTTCTTTTGATAAACTTCTGACTTAAATACAGTTTTGTTGTTGTGTTTTTTTTGTTAAACAAAAAATTGTTTTCCTGTGGATTAAAAGACAGCAGCAGAGATCGAATGAAAAAACACACCCTTCGATTCTAATTCGTATATATCATACATGCGATGTTCGCACGACACCCTATTTTCAACCATACGACTGTGTTGGGAATGTATACACACATGCATACATATTGTCTGTGTATAACACTAACACACATCTAGCTACGAAAATAAATATGTTTGGGGTGTAGAAATCTGTTTGAATTGGTTTTTATGGTGTTGCAAAGATGTGTGTGGGTGTGCAAAGTAAAAAGTATAAATATATGCCATTGTACCGTTATATGTGTGGCCAAATAAAGTATGTACATGCAATCCAGCTGGTTTTTATTTTTAATACTTTTAGCACAGCGAACAACATGTTGGGTGGATTAATAATTGTGAGTTTAATGTTCCCAGATAGGTTGTCGTCGTTAGTGACGACGAGACGACCTATCTGGGATATTTTTTTGTTTTTCTACAAAGTTTTTAAAATCGTCTGTGTGCGTGGGTGGATACAAGGGAACATTAAACTTCCTTTCCGCTACCCTGGTTCTAAGCTCTAAGCAAGGGTACATAGATTCTATTGGAGGGTGGTAGTGTTTTGTAACCAGCGGACACAAAGGCCAATAAGGCCCATTGTATCATGTGGTATTCGAAGCACCCGATCTTGAGTTCGGTTTTATTAATTAGTAATTCAAGTTTTCGACCACTTCCTTGCTCTTCATTGTTGGAAGAAATTTCGACAGTGGGTGCTCAAATATTGCTTTTATTTGTTTGAGAAGAGCACTGGAGGTGGAAATGGTTGAAAGTCCTTACACTAGAGGCCGTCAATGAAATAATTGAGGATATTCGAGGACAAAATTGTCCTCAATATCTCTCCTAAAATTTGAATATTTGGTCTCAAATAGTCTTTTTTCGCTTTTATAATTTTCTTGTGTACCTACACTACATTGTGTATGCATTTTATTGTAAAATACATTTTCATCGCTTCTATTAGAATGAGGATGATTTAGTACATTTGAGACTTTAAATGCCCTAATGTGTTATGCTCTCTTGTTATCAAGTATTCTCTATTTGTATCTCCATTTTATTCCTCGATTAGGTCTAAACTAATATCCTGTGTTCATAAGTCCTCAATTTGGTCTAAACTATTTATTTTTATTATCAATCGTTGTCACTTCTTATTCTTAACTAGGTCTGATCTGTACACTTCTATTATCAAATGTCTTCCCTTCTTATCCTCAATTTGGTCTAAAACATTCTCTTTTACTCTCAAATTGCCCCACTTATCATAAATTTAGTCTAAACTATTCTCTTTTATTTTCAAATGTCCTCAGTTACCCTCAATTTGGTCTAAACTATTCTTATTTATTCTCAAATGTCCTCACTTCTTATCCACATTTCAGTCAAAAGTATTCTGTTTTGTTCTCAAATGTCCTCACTCCTTTTTCTTAATTTGGTCTAAACTATTCTCTTTTGTTCTCAAATGTCCTCTTTTTTATCCTCAATAAGGTTCAATCTATCCATATTTGTAGTCAAATGTCCTCAATTCTTATCCTCAATTAGGTCTCAACAAATCTGTTGTGTTCTCTCATATCCTCACTTCTCCTTTTCACTTAATCAGGTCTAATCTATCCCCTTTTGTTATCAAATGTCGCCCTTTTTTATCTTCACTTTTGTCTAAACTATAAACTATTCTCGTTTGTTCTTAAATGTCCTCACTTGCCCTCAATTTGGTCTATATTATTCTCTTCTGTTATTCAAATGTCCTCGCTTCTTTTCCTCAATTAGGTCTAAATAATTATCTTGCGTTCTCACATCTCTTCATTTCTTTTTCTTTAATTAGGTCTAATTCAATCCTCTTTTGTCATCAAAAGTCCTCATTTCTTATCCTCAATCAGGTCTAAATTATTCTTTTTTGTTAGTCAAATGCCCTCACTTCTTATTCTCAATTTAAAAAAATCTCGTTTATCCTCAATTAGGTCTAATGCCCTCATTTGATCTCAAATGTCCTCACTTTTTATCCTCAATTAGGTCAAGACAAATCTGTTGCTCATTCGTTCTCAAATGTCCTCACTTTTTATCCTCAATTAGGAATAAACCAGCTATCGGCGATTCTAAATGTCGGATGGGTAAAGCCAATACAGTCGTTATTTTTTAAATTATTGGTGTGGTAATGTACTACACTTCGGAAAAACTTACCTAGTAAAATAATTTCACATATAAAAAATGAAGTAAGAATATAAACACAAAAGAGAACATATAAACATTACTTTTACTCGCTTTTACTTATGAGGTTGTCACCCAAACAGAAAGATTTTTTAGTCATACGTCAGAAAGACATACTATTCTCTTTTCAACCTAAAGCTCGTTTACTTTTACTGTGAGTGCGTGGAAATATAAACAATGTTTGCTACATGTTAAATATGCATTGATATGTTCTTTTTTTTCGGCGAGTAAATTTGAGTACAATGAAAACAGAATGCAAATTTCTTGTGTTCTTACATGTCCTCATTTCTTATGCTTAATCAGGTCTAATATATCCTCTTTTGTTATCGGTTATCTTTACTTCTTATCTTATCAATATGGTCTAAACTATTCTCTTTTGCTCTCAAATGTCCTCAATTAGGTCTAATCTATTTTCTTTTCGTTATCAAATATCTTCACTTCTTATCACCTCCTTTAATCTAAAATGCCCCCATTTATCATCAATTTGGTCTAAACTATTCTCATTTGTTCTCAAATGTCCTCACTTATCCTCAATTTAGTCTAAATTATTCTCTAATGTCATTCAAATGTCCTCACCTTTTATCCTCAATTAGGTCTAAATAATTCTCTTATGTTCTCAAATCTCCTCATTTATTTTTCTTAGTTAGGTTTAATTCAATCCTCTTTTGTTATCAAATACCTCTATTGTTATCCTCAATCTGGTCTAAATTATTTTCTTTTGTTAATCCAATGCCCTCACTTTTTAATCCTGATTTGGCCTAAACTATTCAAATTTTTTCTCAAATGTCCCCACTTCTTCTCCTCTATTTGGTCTAATCTATTCTTTTTTGTTTTCGAATGTGCAAATCCGAAATAAACTTTTCGAGGTATGTGACCAGCCCGAGAAAGCTGTGTTAGCCGAGAAAAGTACAGTGTGTCTTTAAATTTACACAGAAAGCTGTCCAGCGTAGGAAGTGGAAAATTTTCACGAAGTATTGCTTGGTTAGCCCGTCGCATGTCAACGCAAATTCTATGTCGCCGTTTGCCTTGAATACGATGACAATCGGTGAAATCCAGGCACTTGGACTTCTTCGACTTTCGACTCGTATGCCATCGGAATTCTTCGAATCAGCTGTTGAATAGGCTTGATTGATGATTGACGGACAATTATACCTGGATTCCCGGCATTTTCGGGAACGGTTGATGCTGTTCGTATTGATGCATCAACTGATGACTTCGCCCATTCCAATTGCCGCTTCGAACACTTTTTCGATGCTCAGGAAGATACCACAGTAGCTAGTGACTTTTACCGTCGAATCTTTCGATACGTTCCACTGCTTTCTTGTCAACTAAAGTATCCCATGCCGGCTTATTGATGATATTGCATTTTGATCCTGAGTCGATTTACATTGAAATTGGCACGCCGCCGATACTACATATGACTCGATTGTCTGTTTCCGGCAAGATAGCTTCGTTCACTTGACAACGGACATTAAAACAATTAAATTCATGTTTTCTGTTACGTAGTTGGTTCAAATAGCATACATTTGGGCTTGCCATGTTGACTACGCCTAATCATTATCCAGGATATTTAATCACCTCTGGCAAAGCTTACCAAAAAATGTGGAGTTAAGTAAGTTCTCGAAGGAGGATATATAATTGATCATGGCTATCTGAAAACCGACACAAACAAAGTAGAAGCTATTTTGATGTTTTCTGGTCCTGACAGGTTTTTATCGATGAGTTATCGCCAAATATGTTAACATATCAGCCCCGTTGACCGACTTGCTAAATAAGAACCGGAAATCCGAGTATACCGAAGATACTCTTTCGATACGCAGCCATTTTATTTGGCTTCTGCTTAATTTTTGGCTTACCCGTTTTCAGTAAGCCGTCAACCGGAATATGTGGAGTCTTGTTCCAGATCGTCGACGGCACGGTACGATATTCCTGATCACTCCAATTCTCAATGTTGCCCAGCGAAACTATAGATTGACACAACTAGAAGCTTCTTCGTAGTGTTACGACACTAAATTGAGATCATGTGACATTGACCTACGACGCAAGCCATCAATGGCTGACGTTTCAGTCTTCAAGACTTTCGTTTCGCTATTGTGCACAAAAATGATAACCTCAATATGGTCCCTGACGCCCCGTCAAGTGTATATGTCAAAAAAAAATTGATTGACAAAACGTCGCCGCATTTCTAGGAGTACTTGTATTCTATCAATCGAATATCCATGAACGTGAGTGCCTAATGGATATCCAAGTCGCAGTAGAAATGATCCATAAGAAAAGACTCAGTGAACTAGACGACATGACATGTATGAAACATTCAAACCATAATAGAAGTTCTTGTATCCTTTGAAATGACAGAAAAAGTGAGCATTGGCCCACTTCGACTCATTGTGGCACAGCAAAGACGCTGGATAAGGTTCGGTAACATTTTTAGTGGCCACACATGGAACAAACTGTTTAACGCTATGTCGCCGCCTGCCTGGGCGGCAAAAAGGTTCATCAAGTAGTTTGTCGTTGACAGTTTAAGGCATCGAATGTGTACGGACCTAATTAACGACGATAAAGCTCCTCCGCAGTACTATGGTGAGACTGATTACTGATACTGTACTTGGAAATATTCCACACCTTCGGCATTCCCTAGTTGATCCATTCCGATAACGGATCCCAGTTTTCGTCTCGAGAATTTATAGCATTTCTATTTAATAGGCCAATTTTAACTAGCACTTCGGACTTATATCCGTGACGACTGTGACCGGAATGAACGCACTAAAATTAAGATACATTTTTGGGATGCAAGGCTGTTGAAAAGTTCTCTCTTGAGGAATTTGTACCAGCTTTGTCTATAGTAGCACTCTCAGGCTATGAAAGTTATAATAAATTATAATATCTGATTTTTTTGCTTTGCTAAGCAAGACTGTATTAATGATATTATGGTATTATATTACGGCAACAGTTAGTCTAGTTAGGCTAGCTTAGAAACTGCGCAATAATAGCTTGAATTTTATATCAGTCGACTAAGAAAATGGATTCCTTTGAATGTGTATTTTGCGTATCCGATGAAAAAACTGAAACAAAGCTTGAGGATATTGAATCAGGCGCTCATCAGAGACCGGTTTGTATACACATTCAAATGAAAAATATTTGATATGACATAAACTCCAACAACAAATATGTCGTCGGCATAAAGTCGAACGCCTCGAAATTTGGGAACAGCAATAAAGAAGAGCGTTTTCATTTTCGGAAGGTACGTTGCTCTACTTATTTCCTTATTCAGTCAAGCCAGTCTAAAATCGTTCTTGTAATGTAGCCAGAAGATCTCAGTGACATCCAAGTCATCTTCTAGACGTGACTTATTGTCCTTCGTCGACTGCTGCTTTCACAACATTTCCTAGAGATGCTCTAATTTTGTTTGGCCTTTTCTGTGAATATGTGTCTGCTCCATCCAAGCTCAACATTCATATCTCACATCGACCGTTTATGTACATTGTACATGTATATGATTCCTGCTATTCTGTGCCCAGTCAGCAAAATTGACCGCAAATACTTTAAAATCTCTTCGGCTTCTTGTTCAGCGATGAAATAAATAATTTCCAAAATGCCACCATAACGCAATATTATTAAATATTATATATTTTATGTATGTATACAATATTATATACATATCGGCGGGACTATAGGAGGTGTAGCTGGTATTTCATACCGAAACCAGAAACACACACAAAACTGATAATAATTTAACGACATTAATTAATTTTAATCTGTCTCGAGTAGGGAAAACTCTCTGATTTATTTGCATTACAAATTCATGAATTTTAATTGAATTTATTTAAATTTTGCTGATGAACATCATATATGTGAGTTCGCGCTTATAATTGTATGTTTAATTAGATTTAACAAAAAAAAATGTATATACAGTGAAGTTTCTCTAAGTCGGGCTGCTCAATTGTTAAAGTCTATAACAGTTACCAGAATATTGAAAATAAGAAATTTATGTAATAGCCAGTGATTTGTCATGGCAAAGAGCTTTATCCAAGTTAAAAGGATTTTACTGTAGATAGTAGAGTACATATATTTATGTAAATAATGTTAAAATCATGCATAAACATATATACAATACAATATTATGCATACATAAATAGTTAATTGGTATATGCAATCATGGCCAATTAAAAAGTGATGTAGGAAGAAAGGGGCAAAAGGACATGTAAATGTTTCTTATATTTTGAAAATATTGAGGGAAGCGTGTGAATGCTCAGATCTTACATTGCAAATGTTTTTATTGTAGAATTCAATCAAAATACATGAAAATGCTAAAAATGATCGTATAGGGATGAAAATCAGAGTTGAATTGTATTTAGTCTAGACACAGATTGCCAAAGGATAAGATGAAAGTTTACGTGACCTAGGGGAACCATTTCCAGATTTTTTGTTATATTGAATTATGTTGTTTCTGAGTAAAATGCTTTACATTATAGATTTTATTCCGATTTACTTTTATTTGAATCTGTACATAGTAACATATATGGAACATAAAATCAATGCACATTGGTATCGGTATATGTAGTTACAATAGAAAATCGAAAAGAACTGAAGAGAATACATGCATCTATGAATGATAAAACGAAAAACCAACTTCTCAATCTCGAACATTTCATTTGATTGCATGTACTATATAATAGTATTATATCCTAAATCCTAATCTAATGTAAATGTACATCTGAATATTGTAAGAGTATATACCTACACACATTTCTGTACAAATGGCTCACCCGAATAGAATCCGTAAATAAATACGATGAGAAGCCACAAAATAAACTTTTACATCCGCACTCTAACATCGATAAAAGCTTTAGAAAGCTTTTGTGGTTTAAACTTTCATATCGAATAATTTTCTGAATAAAACGATGTAATGTAAAAATTTCAATCTATACAAAATATATATGTTAAGTACTATATTTATACAGCACTGGTTTACGGAATGGAGTAATATAATATGAAATGTATTTCAAATGTGACTCAAGTATATAATATTAAAAGCTATAATCCAGTGAATAAAGTTGAAAACCAGGTAAAATTTTCTGTATGCTAACTTTTTAAAAGATATGTTTTTTATAAAAAATATCAAAATTGCGGCAAAATTAGCAAATATGGTTGTAATTTAGGCAAATCGCCTTAAATTCGTCCAATATTAACCAATTTGCGTTACTTTTAAATCAAAATTGTCAAAAGAGCGACAGTTCAGGTGCATAGAAATAAATAACAAAAAGAAATTTAGCAAAATCAGAACCTTATTTTAGTATTGAAAGTAGTTTTTCAATATAGCACGAAAATTACACAAAATATTGCTATATGCACTGAACTATAAAATTATATAAAAAGATCCGTACCTAATCACTGTCAATAAAATATATTTTAAAAATATGTTTCTTGTATGTAGCATGTAGGTATGAAAGAACTGAACAGTGCGCTGTATAAAGTAATAAGGACATGAGATAAAATGTATTCTAAAAGCACTAAAAAGCAAACAATAAAATGTATATGGTTTTTGGTCAAGATTTTTAAGAAGATATATGTACCGAAAAAAACAACAATACGAAATCAGATAAGCACTTAACCTATAAAAGAATGGAAGTATTGACTTTGTCTAAAAATTTCTAAACTATAAGGAGGGCGCATGTTTATTTTGAGTTTTTAAGACGATTCTAGCACTTGTATTGATTTTCCTCACTCGGAAGTCTAAACTGAAGCACCTACACCTGAAGTTTGCATAAACACAGGAAAAGAGGCTAAAACCTGGCTGCGAATCAAACCTCTATCGAGCTATATGGGGAATAACTGATACAAATAATAGAATTGACTGTATTTTAGATACCCTGGTGACACTGTAGTTCTTAATGTTAGTGAATCTTCAACTTTTATCACGAGAACTAGAAAATCCATGACCAAACATAATAAATTGATAAGGTTATCTGAAAGAAAAGCTTAAAGCTTTGCGAAAGTGTATTGTCGATCAAAGAAACTGTTAGGTTGCATATGAAAAAACCGAACGGTGTATTTACGAAGAAGTCGGAAACGATTGAGCTTTTTCTCCGTACTCACTTTCTGGAATGACGAATTCTAAACGCATAGCACATAATGAATATTGTGATATGGAAAGGAAAATTATCACTTCTGCGAATGGAAAATGGGCTATAGAATCATTTAAGCTATTTAAATTACCAAACTTTGCGTTATACATAGATATATGAATCGATAGAAAATGTAGCAACCGATAAGGAGATCAATGATCTTGTACTTTCTTGAATAGATAACTTGCTACAGTGCCGAATAATAACGGTTGAAATAGGTGGTTTTATAAAGTTTATTTATGAAAAAAGGATGCGCACAGGGTAGCATAATATTTCTGTGGTCTTAAAAATAGCAGTCAAGGGAAAATTTAAGGAGGTTGTATTAATTTGAGTGCGAAATGGTCTAAACTGAACTCAGAGCTGGTTTGAACGAGATAAAGTTATTTTAATCCCTTTCGCCAAAGGAAACTTAGAAATAATTTTCAGTTCAACTCTTTATAGGGATTCAATTATCCTTTTCTAGCGAGGTCAACTATTTAAGAGATTTTCTGGAAACCAAACTCTTGTGTAACATTACCTTGGCTGGACAAAGTTGTCCGATGGCGTCTTAATTTGGCAGGCATTTAGTACCATCTAGTACCGAACAGACTCATCATGTTACCATCCCGTTTAAGAGATATTCGTGTCCGGCCCAGGTGATTTTTTTTCAGCCGGACAATTGTTGAAAAAAGGAGTTTTAGGAAAAACAAATATAGAGAAAAGGAGTATTCATCATGTACCATCTAGTATCAAATGGAAACATCTGCCTGGCGTCCAGTTTAAAAAATATTCGTGTCCGGCTCAGGTGACTTTTCGTTTAGCCGGACAAGTGTTCCAAAATTGTAGATTTGGAAAAACCAAATATACAACTTAAGAGTACTCAT
>JANTEX010274250.1:0-11633 GCA_024741295.1 Macrocera vittata | reverse complement strand
TATACCACGGGAACACCAATGATCTGACTGTTAATTTTTCTTGAGCCCGGCATTGTATACTGATAATTTGGTATATTTCCAGCAAGGTGTCACTTTGCGATTAGATTTTTTGCGAGCAACTTAAATCTATCTTTTATGTTTATAGATCATTAAAAAAAAGTTAATTAATCTCGAATTGTGTATATTTTGTGTACTGCTGGTGCTGATTAACGAAAAAAATAATTTTACATGCTATAAGTACCGGTGGTCTAAATCGGACCCCCAAAAAAATTATTTACATTTAGAAATAGTTAATTGTGAATTCCAAAAAAAAACTAAAATAAACTCCAAATTTCACTTTCATAAATCAAATCTGTGATTTAATTTTATTTCTTTAAAATTACAATAAATACTAACCATTGGAAAACGTATGAAATTATTAAGGCTCCGATTTACCTCCAGGGGAGAGGATTTGAAACCCAAAATCTATTTTCGGTTTTATTTTAATAACTTTGAAGTGGCAAGCAATAAATCCAAGGTATGTTTAGCGAAACCTTGCGCAATGGACCAATCTATCAAACGGTTATATGTAAAATAAACTTACAGGGCACAAGGCGGCACATTTTTGTATTATATAGTTTTATAACCATTAATTATGTATATGATTGCAGAAATCTCATTTTGCAACACTATAAACTGCTCACAGTTCCTCTAGAAAGTCTAGTTTTCAACCAGCCTGGAAGATTAAATTTCGGCAAATAATATAAATTAGCTATAATTATTACATTTATATACTTAGAAGAAAATCTCTAAGAGATCCGCCAGTTGGTTGAGTGACATTTGACATTTGTTTAATATTTATAAATTTAAATTAAACAACAGCTGAATCTGGTCACATTAATTTGTACACCATATATAGATTCCAACAATAAATATTTTGTTGCATATACTTAAAACCTCTAAGTTCAATATTTTTGGGATAACCATCACCAATGTTTGTCTTCGAAATGAATAACACAAATCTTGTCATCACGTAGAATGTAGATAGACCCTGCTCAACAACATACCGAAATGAAATTTTTACAGAATGTGTATGGCTAAGAGTTTTTGGTCTGACTAGATTCTATGCATGATCCGACCAAAGGGTCGTAAGTTCCTCGAATACCTGTATGAGAAAAAAATAGGTTTTGTTGAAAAAAAAAACTTTTGTATTAATGACTCGATTCGATTCACAGGTGTTAAAGAGCAATAAAAAAGTGGAGCGGGTGAATACAGAGGCGCATCGAAAAAGAAACGACTTTTAGTTTATGATTTTCTCCGTTTTTTGTCAGTTCCAGTTTTCACAGAAGTTGCAAAGACCTAAAACGCTCAACTTTTGATCAACGATATTTTTCCCCAGTTTTTGAAGTCGAATTCAGTTTTCACAAAAAATTGGGGGTCTAAAAAATGCGCAATCCAAAATTTGGGTCCGGTCGGACAAAAAATTAGTTGTTGCCTGTTTTTTGTATTTCTAATATAATAGGACGTATATATATATATGTAGTGTGTATATGAAAGTACCGCGTCGCTACAGCCCAAACGCTTTGACGGGTAGTCATGAAATTCTGATATAATGTGTAGTCATATGAGAGGAGGAATCCTATTGTATTTAAGCACGATCCGACCAAGGGTAGGGGCTCCGGAACACCTATAAAGTGGACTGTACCAATTTACGGCTTGCCACAAATCGCCAATTTACCCGAAAACTTTGTTGAATGCAAACTGGGAAGTCTGCAGCGTGTTAACATGACAATTTAATAAATTGAATAGACCTGTAACTGAACAACTTTTTTCCAGCAGAAATATAACCTTATTTTCATTTGTTTTGGTGATTTTAATTAAAAAACGATTTAATTAAAGTTGTGGTGTGATTTGGTGTGATCATTTATTAATCTAAGTAACTTTAGAGGTGTAGCTGTTGTCTATGAAAAGAAAATATGAATTTATTGATGAAATATATATGGTTCTTAACTTTATACACATTCGATACTAATGTGCTTTTTAGCTCAAGGTTTTGCGTAAACACTTTGAATTTAATAAAATTTGCCTTTTTACCATAAACTACATCATTTGTATATAATAAATCTTAATGACAATGACAAAATTAAAAAAATCACCAAAACGTTTTGAATTTTAGGTTATGAAACAAAAAATAATCGTCATCATTTATTGGACTATTTTACAACGCTATATTCGAGTCGACAGTGCGCATGTCTGATGCATAATGATCACACTGTTAAAATCAGAGAACCTATTATAGAAAGAGAAAAGTCAAGAATTTTTCGACAGCAACTGCGTTCAAATAGGTTATTTGAATTAAAAAAGTATTTGGTTTTTTATTTGCGTCTCTTTCAATATAGATAAAAATGTATATATTGTTAGAAGATTTTCTACTTTCTTCAGAAAAATCATTAACTTACGCATTGTTTTCACTCTAGAATCTATTAACTCTATAGTATCTGTACTGTATAGGGCGAACGCAGTTTAAATGTCAAAATTTTCTGGAGGGCAGCTATCTTTGTTTTTCTATTTTTAAAATGTATAATAATTAATAACGCTATGTCTTTCAAGTCTGCCGGAGGTACGTATATTTTGTTGTTGTATGCGTGCCCTATCCAGCATTTGCGGCTCTGTAGAGAAAAAGAGATGAAATCATCGACGGGTGTGTATGTGCAAACGAGACACACCGAGGCACATGCAAAAGCTGGATAGCAAGATATTGGTATCATGCAAAGGTGGATAGGATGAGGCAGAAGTGCACTTTAGCGGCGCAGGTCCTGGGGGGAGGGGGGAATCGAAAGGGGGTCGATCCCAACAAATTTTTGTTCTGGCGAAATCGGAAAAATTAATATTTTATAACGGAAATTAACAAATGATAAGAAATAAAACTACTTTTACTGTAATAAAATTTTGGCTAGACTGGGCCTCTTGCTTTCCAGGGGCTCCCAAAGTTTGTATGAAAATTTTTGAAAAACGAAAAAAATAAACATTTATTAACATAAATTGACAAATGATGAAAAATAAAATCACTTTTACTTTAACAAATTTTTGCGTAAACCCGGCCCCTTGCCTTCCAGGGGCAAAAACAAAATAACATAGAATTTTTTACATGAACCAACGAATCTGCGACCTTGCGAATGTGACCAACGCAAAAGCAAGGAAATAACAACCTTGAAAAACAATGCGAAAAAATTCATTCGCATAAATTTTGCAAGGTTGTCGTTTTCTTGGTTTTGCGTTGGTCGCATTCGCAAGTTCGTAAATTCGTTGGCTCTTGTAAAAACACTCATACTCTCAAAATGTGTTAAAATGAGTTTTCAAAGTTTGTAAGACAATTCCAACAAAAAAACATCAAAAAAATATCGCTCGCTCGTAAGTTTTTCTTGTGTATGCGTTTCATGACAAATGCCAGAACGCATCGTGAATTTCTTACAGAATGTCTCCAATGATAAGAAAGACGCTCCTTGTTGTTTTTGAGCTTTTCCGACCATAGAGGGTTCTCGAACAGCTATATGTAAAACATAGGATTTGTTAGAAAACTTTTGTGTTTATCATTCAATTGTATTCAAATTTTCACAACAGTTGAAGAACAATAAAAATGCGACTTGCACATTTTCAGACGAATCGAACATAGGGAATGGTAGGTTCCCAAACATCGATATTGAAAAAAACAACAATTTTTGTTACAAAACTTTTACTTCCATATACTAAAGTATATGGATGTAATGGTTTCGCTCATTTTTTGAGAAAAATAAAGTTCGTCCAACATACGTTAAAAAAGCGTTTTTGGACTTTTTAGGAAGATTCGAGCAAAAAAAAAGTAGATCGCTCGTAAGACTTTTTTTGTTTCCACGATGCCGGCCAGACGCCTTAATGTATTTTCATGTAATTTTCACAGAATGTGTAGTCCTATGAGACTTAGAAGTCAATTGTTTTTGAGCCCGATCGCAGGAAAGGGGAGGGGGCTCTCAAACACCTATAAGGTGAAAAATCACTTTTGATCGACGAACTTTTTTCCTAATTATTGGTTTCGATTCTAGTTTTTACAGAAGTGGAGCAGACCTAATAAACTACGAAATCCAAAATTTGAGCCTGATCAGATAATAAATTTGGGTGGCTCGCAAACACCTATAAGGTGAAAAAACGACTTTTGTTCGACGAATTTTTTTCCTAATTATAGGATTCGATTCTAGTTCTTGCAGAAGTTGTGCAGACCTAAAGAAAACCAAAACTTGAGCCCGATTGGATAATTAATTAGGGTGGCTCTCAAACACCTATATTAAAAAAGACGACTTTTGAAAGACAAACTTTTTTCTAATTACCGTAATCAGTTCTAGTTTTCACAGAAGCTGTGGAGAGCTAAAAAAAGTGAGGAATGCAAAATTTGAGCCCGATCTGACAAATTATTAGGGTGGCTGTCGAACACCTATATTGAAAAATACTAACTTTTGTTCTAAATTTTTTTTTAGATATCGGAGTCACTTGACGGTAGTTGGGCAGAGTAAAAAAAAACTGTATCTCAAAGACTTTTATTGTAAAAAGTGTAATGTTTCAGTGTTTTTTGGAATTCGGCACTAATTTAATTTAACTATTTGTATTGCTCTTCAACGTCAGTGAAAATTTTGATAAACAAAAAAGTTTTTCTAACAAAACTTTATAACTTTATTTCTTTTCAAATAGGTGCTCGAGGACTCTCCCCCCCCATTTGGTCGAATCGCCCCCAGGGATCTTCTTCTCATTGGAAAAAATATTTTGTCAAAATTTCAGGACGATACGTTCAGCCGTTTGAACGGAATCGTCGACTATACACAAGTATAAAACTCTATAGATAGTGTAGATAGTATGGAAGTGCCGCATCCACTAGGCTGCCATGCTGGATGATTTAGCAGCCTTTTTTTGTTTATAATTAAAATTGGTTCAAATCTTTACAAATCCTGGAAAGCCCCCGTTTAGACGTGCAAGTGCTAGTTTCACAATAATTGCAATTTCACTATTTCAGTATAATTGCAAATGTAAACCTCTACTTGCAGACTAAACGCTGCAACTTGCATGAAAGTACTTTCAAGAATCAAGATAGTTGCAACGAAATAATTGCATTCCAGTTGCAGCGATTCTATATATTTTTCGCCGCAAGTTCGTCGCAAGTATCATTAAAGTATTGGCAGCCGTGTAAACTATATATCTAAATTTATGTTGAAAGTTGGCTGAAACTGCAACTATTGTGAAAGTAGTATTTGCACGTAATTATTATTTTATTAGTATAATATATAAATAAATATTGATGTTTTATTATTTTAAAGTTTAAATTTATTTATTTTATCGTATTTATTTTAATTTTATTTATTTAATTTCTTTTTTTCATTTAATTTTGTGTGTTGGTTTAGTTTTACTATTTCATTTTGTTTATTTCTCGGTTCATTGTTTTCATACTTTTATTATTCTTTATTTGAATAGTGAGATGTTAAAAATTAGAATTTGAATTTTGTCACGTAAAATTAAATAAACCTATTCTTTTTAAAATTATTTCAATATATTATTATTTAAAAAAAACTGCATACTTCTTCAATAGATTTTTACTGTTATTGATATTACTGAAAATGTTAAAATAAATATAAATAAATCTGTAATAAAATATATTAATATATAATATATTATATAATTTTGAGAAAGCAGACTAAAATAATAGCCATGGTGAGCATAAGAACCTAAGAAATGAACTTCGTTGGAATCGCATAAAATTAATATTTGTATTTTTAGTTTTACATGTTTTCTGTCTATTTTATTTATTTGTGGATAAATATTCTTTTTTATCTTGTATGTATTTATAATAATAAAACTTTTTAATTACAACATAAACAAAGAAAACAATATATAAAAACTAATTTGAACAACTAAAATAATAAATTATGCAAATAAAGATAATTAAACATAAAAATAAAATTATTGAAGATATAGGTAAGTATTTTAAATTATTTCCAAATCAATGAATGAAATTTCATTTTTAAACAAAGTCGAAACTTTTTTTCGAGTTTATTTGTTTTCTTCATCTAAGAATCCCATGGAAATTCAATTCAGTATTTTTTTAAAATTAATTTATATATATTCGCGAAGTGAATTTTTTGCTGGTCTTTTAGCATGTGTTATCATAGGTCATATAGGGAACGCGTACAACAACAAAATACACGTACCTCCAGCACTTTTGAAAGAGATAGCGTTATTATACGTTTTGTAAATTAAAAAAAGAAAGGTAGCTACCATCCATCAAATTTTGACTTTAAACTGCGTTCCCTATTGTTTTGATTGCGTACATTCGCCACAAACACGGACATTGTATGTATTTTACCATATATTTTATATAGGTTTGTTTGGATTGTGCTAATTTTGTGACGTTAGACCACGCGGACGATATAAATATAAATATATTATTTATAATTTAAACCGCAGTTGCTTCCTCTCTTTCTATACATTTTCTCTGCTCCTAATAAATATTGTTTCAAATGACAGTGTACCGACACACGATACACCATACACACAACGCCAACGAAAAACGCCATTATTTTTTTCGGAACGAACAAGAGAACGCGAAATTTCATTGTGCAATTTTTTCCGGATAAAAAAGTCATCTCGGCTATTAAAATAATTAATTTAATATTAATTAAATATTAAATAAGTGAGTTGTGGTTTGTTCGTTTTTATTTTTTTCTTCGGTGCAGGCACGGGAAAATAAAACGGGGCCGGCATCAAGCGGCTAGTGGAGTCACCACCGTCCATTTTGTTTTTGGAAACGCACCCCGGAATTCGTAAGTACCATTAATTTATTTTAATGTGAAAATTTGTGAAGAAATTAATCATGGCTTTGTAGACCATAAGAAAGTGAAAGATATGAAAAAGTCATTTTCTAAAATAGTTTTGTTAAGTACCTGAAGTGAAAGCTAGGTTAAGATAACCACGGTTGCGCACACTTGTGCCGCAAACCTACAAAATCGGCTAAACCCATGTTAAAATCAGGGAAGCATTCGACAGATTTTTTTTATTTTTGAAATATGTAGAAATTCTACATAAAACGATCGAATACATCCTCGTTTCATAATATGGGTTTTCCGGTTTTGTCGGCTTGCGGCACTGCAGTACACGGCTATAAATGGCGCTCATTTTCTTGATAATTACCAATGTCACTCAAATTTTCATAATTGACTTTTCCATACCTTTCGTTTGAGGATTTGAGTCATCATAAACGGTATACCTCTTCGTTATTTTACTCTAAGGACTAAGGCTCTTGCTCTTGATCTATTAATATTTTAAGTTATTTATTCGACGAAATTTTTCTACAAATTTGGATAATATTTTCATGAAAATAAATAGAACAGATGTCTCGTCATTTGCCTTCGCAAATCGGCTGCAACCATTGGAACATTGCATCCCCTGTTCATTTTTCAAAAACCATTTTTCTATACTGTTTCAGATAATGTTCATTCAGACATCGTTCAAAAATAATAAACAATTAGTTGATGTTGATTCTATTCAATATGGCAGTTTTTTGGAAGCAGGTACTACTTAAAATCATTATTTAAGACTCATATAAGAGTGTCATCTCGAAACGAGATGTTCTATTTTGGCAACATTTTATTTAATATTATTTTCACATTTTTTTTTTTATAAATATTGTTTGGTTTATTTTTTCATATTTTATTTGCAAATGTTATTAAAATCTATTTTTAATTTCAAAAAAATATATTAAATGTTCGCGTTAAAAAGTATTATAAATTTATAGTTAATTATACTGTGTCCACAAAAAAAAATATAAATAGATTGAGTGCTTCTTCTATTTTATCGTCTAATATTTGCAGTTCGCCAGGAATACGAAATAGCGGAAGCAGAAACAATTATTTTGCGCACCAATATTGGGTCTCTTATATCTGAGGCGAAATTCGTGAAAATAATTGACCAATTTGGGAAGGATCCATTGTTTTTTATCGATATTTTTTGTGGTAAGTGTTACTGTTAGTAATATATTATTATATATGTAGATATTATTGTAGTCTCAATTTCAGGTGTTAGCGATTCAACGAACAACAATCGTGAAGACTTGGCTACGAAATCAATTATTGCCAAAGACAACGTGCCTTCCAAGTGTATTGGTCAACAAATACGAAACAGTCTTGACCTTCCATCGCAGTCTGACTACAGTCGTGAAGACTTGGCTACAAAATCAATTGTTGCCGAAGACAACGGGCCGTCCAAGTGTATTGGTCAACAAGTACAAAACAGTCTTGACCTTCCATCGCCGCCTGATGTCGCATTACCATCCACTGAATACATACGGAAGATTCCCGAAATAAATTGCTTGATAAAACTTCTCGAAGGCGGCAAAAAATTAGAAAGCAAACATCGATCTACCATTGCACACTGCCTGATTGCAGAGTGTTTGCGACACAACCAAAGCAAACTGTAAGTAACTTCAATTTTTTAAAAATTACATTTATAACAAATCTGTATGTTGGCAAACCATTTGCAAACACATATAGCTGTTTTAGCATAACAAACGCCGTTCAGGCAGCGCGAGGTGCATAATAATTAATATACAAAATACACCGTACACACGTCAAACTTCAAATTAATATTTCTATTCGTTTTTTTTTGTTAACCGATACTCAAACAAAATCATGGATTTGATTAACCCGGGTTTTCCTACCCGATTTGGTCGGTTACCTGAGTTTTGTAGGTCCGGTTTCTCGGTTTATTACATGCCGTGATTTGGATACCCGAAACTCGAAATTCCGGGATTCAGAAACCGACACTCAGGTACCCAAATATAATCAAAAGTTTGAACCGAATTTCGGGCTTCGGGTTTCTCGATTTTTGCATGCCGAGATTCGGATACCCGAAACTTGAGATTCTGGGACCCGAAATCTTGCATTCGGCTACTCGAAATCCGACACTGAGGTACCCAAAACTAATCAAAATCTTGATTTAATTAAACACTAAACTTAGAGATGATCATTTGTTGTTGAAACCCTAATTTCGATACATAAAACTCGAATTTCGGGTTTCGTGTAGTCAAAATATGGTTTTTGGGGCGACAAGTTTCGGTTTTCGGTTACCCGAATTTCGTTTGCTCGGTTAACCGATACTCAAATCCGATTTGGTCGGGTACCCGAGTTTTGTATATCCGGTTTCTCGATTTTGTACATAATTGGCCACAAGCAGTTTACCGTTATAGAACCATTCCATTTTGGTAAGAATATAATATCCAAGTCGGAAGTTTTGCGTGGAATCTGAAAGCGAGTCTAAGAGCACGATTTTGCAAAATTAGTTCTGACCAATGATGATCCCCATATGCCAGTTCATTGTAGCCAATTGAAATTACGCAAATGAAAATTAGCCTAGTATCCTAATAGGGAGAGGAAACCTTTGGGATAGTTGTTTTTTGTTGCAAAATATGGTTATATGTAGGTGCCAACTAAGCTCATTGTCCATATAAGTCTTAAATAATTAAGCCATTGAGCAACTTGCACATCGGCGTTAGCAATTTCTATATAATCATGCTTGGAAGCGTCCTTTCACTGGAACGAAATGTAAAAAAAAGTTTGCCAACAGTACACCATATTAAATTAAGAAAAGTAGTGGGGCTTATGTGCTGATTAATGAAAAACTCAAGAGTGTACTTGCCATAACATTCCAGGGATTTCTCAATGGCTTTGCTTATTGTAGGTCGTATCGACATTAGTCGGTAATTTTCCTATTTATCTCTGCATCCCTTTTTGTAAATAGGCGTTCAGCCTGTCCGGAAAAGTATCGAAATCTAGCGCACAGTGACATGTTAGAGCAAAAAATTGCCACAATAGATGCACTGAATTTCTTGAGCAATGAAACAAGTGTATATTCTGTAAGAGTTTACGACCGGACGAAACAAGAGTATATTTTCTTGCCCATGAAGGGTTAAAACGTATTCGGATGATCGCTGCCCAATGAGCACAATTAGCTGTATATTAGTACCAGCAACTTTTCTAGTTCTGGTTTAAGTTGTAACAACCACTATACAACTCATTGTGCTGCTAGGGTGGTAATTTTCACCAGGCTCATTGCAGCGTAATGATCGACATCACAAAAGAAAGTATTTGTTGTACGCAAGATTTCTGCCGGATCTATGAGAATCAGTACTATTTCTATCACTAAACAATTAGCGGTGATATCTTGTAAAAATTTATACTTAGTGCAGCAATTTCTTTCTTTAGCTTCACAGAGATTTGATTGGAGAAATTCGTTGCCTGGACAGACAAAAGAAACTTTTTGTTGTTGTTGCAAATCTTCATTAAATAAGATAATGTTTCATAATCCAAAAGTGCCCATTAAGAAAGTCGTATTATGTGTATTTCGGTACACCCTAGAGGGCAATGTTTTATTCCAATCACTATAGGGTAAATGTTTCCTTCACAATTTGTTGCTAAAAGACGAAGATCAATCTCATTGCAAATATAAATGCATACTGCGCCTCCTCTGTCGGATCTGCACTAATGATATATAACACACTACCAATGTCATATAATCCCGCATACTACCGTAGCCAAGTCAAGTCTTGCCCACAATAATGACATTAATTGAACATTTAAAGTTGAAGAATGTGATCATTAAGTGCCGAATGTGAGGCATCCCGCTGACCTCCATCAATGCCGGTAAAGTAAAATTGGTTTAAGTTTTATTCTTTCTTCTTTTTTTTTGGGAACTCTGTCTTTGTGATATTTCTCATATTCGTTGGTGATAAGGCTGGGCAATAACAAAAAACTATCGATAATAATCGATATCAAAAAATTATCGATAACTATCGGTAGTTATCAGTAGTTATCGATAGTTTTCGATAATTATCGGTAGTTATCGGTAGTTATCGATAATTATCAGTAGTTATTAGTAGTTATCGATAGTTGTGGCTAGTTATCGATAATTACCTGTGGTTATCGTTAGTTTTCTATAACAAAAAAAAAGTTATCAGTAGTTATCGATAATTATCAGTAGTTATTAGTAGTTTCGATAGTATGGCTAGTTATCGATAATTATCGGTGGTTATCGTTAGTTATTGATAACTAAAACTATCGATTATCTAAATCTAGCTTAAATTTATCGACTAACTGCTAATTATCGATAACAACTCGATAGGTAGTTTTTGATATTTATCGATAATTATCGGTAGTTATCAGCTGTTATCGGTAGTTATTGATAATTATCGGTAGTTATCGGAGTTATCGGAGTTATCGATAATTATCGGTAGTTATTAATAGTTATCGATTGTTATGGCTAGTTATCGATAATTATCGGTGGTTATCGGAATTGTCGCTAGTTATCGATTACTATTGACGAAAAAAAAATGTTATCGAAAACAAAAACTATCGATAATTATCGATATATCAAAAAATGCCCACCCCTAGTAGGGCTGGGCGATGACAAAAAATTATTGATAATTATCGATACCAAAAAATGATCGACTAACTGCTAATTATTTATATTATCAGTAGTTATCGATATATATCGATAATTATCGGATTTATCGCTAGTTATCGATACTTATTTTATTTTATTTATCGAAAGTTATCGATAGTTATCGGTAGTTATCGGTAGTTATC
>JANTEX010274139.1:0-11640 GCA_024741295.1 Macrocera vittata | reverse complement strand
ACGAGCGAGCGAGCGATAAAATAATCGTTTTCTTGAATCGTTTTAATAGTTGAAAAAGCATTTTTAACATATTGTGAACCCACCAATATTTTTCCTAACAAATAAGCAAAACTTTGTATAGGGGCTGTCCCTAAATTACGTAACCCACAAGTCAAAAATGTTACCCCTCTACTTCTTGCGTTACGCCGTTAGGTGTTTTATCCATGCCTCCCCCTTCCCCCTATTTCTAAAATAATATCGTGTGCCGATTTTTAATATATTACCATGGCTTTTTCTTCCGTCAAATTTTGATCAAATGTCTCGAAGTATATTAGAGTATATAGTCTAGCATATAAAGCTATATACCGCAACAAATCGTAAAGATTGTCACTCTTCTTCCCACCTTCCACTTTAATGCTACGTAATTTACGTTAATTAGGATCAATCCCATAGTATGTCAAAACACTGCTGACTATTTTTTATACCGCAAATGATACACTGCTAAAAAATAGTTAAAAATTTCCTCAAAAGTACAAGTTAAAAATGGTTAAAAATTTAACTTTGCAAAAAAAAAATGCTAAACAAAATTTTCTACTTAATTCTAGGAGGATCTTACTGCAAAAGACACCGAAGAAATTATGCAAGATTTAATTGATGGCAAATCACCAAAAGCCGGTCCAAGAAACGGTCGTTATGCATCAGAGCCGGAAGGTGGATTATCATCGTTAACGGAAGAACCAAAAGGACCTGGTTTCGGTTTGCAACCTGGCTTGTAAAGTAGTATAAAACAATGATTATGTAAATACTATAAAATGCAATAAAAACAATGTGTGCATCGTCGTGTTAAAATATCTGAATTGATTTATTGAGTCAAAAAAACAAAATGTGAATTTCATTTCAACGACAAACTGTGAATTTGTTTTCCAATCTTGCATTCAACACTATTAACAACAATTTGAAAATCATCATTATCATTTAATAATAGATTGTTTAATATCACTTGCAATTCATTAATTATTGCCGTTATTGTTGATGCTTGATTGCCTAAGCACCACAGTATGCTTACATGAAATGATGGATGTTCATAAAATGTTGGCAAATTAAATTCCTTAAACACTTGATCGATAGTTTCCACCAACTTTTTAAGGCTACTACAAAATGTTTCAGCTACGCAGATCGAAATAAATGTTCGTGTTTTATCTTCGTTGCAATATACATTGAGGTGCGTTAATTCTAAAACTAATCTAAAAGACAAAAACCGCAATCAGTATTCTAAAAAAAAAAAGAAGAAGAAGTTAAATCTACCGTTTTGTATCGAAGCCAACTTTTTTAAAGCATTCAACAAACGATTGAATCCAATGAAATTGAATCACAACTGTTTTCGATAAACTTATGTGTAATG
Organism: Macrocera vittata; assembly: GCA_024741295.1. Lineage (NCBI taxonomy): Eukaryota > Metazoa > Arthropoda > Insecta > Diptera > Keroplatidae > Macrocera > Macrocera vittata. The sequence goes on along the minus strand of JANTEX010274139.1, from coordinate 10,259 downwards.
TTTCATGTGAATGACATTTTAATTTGCACTTAGTTTGGACAGCATCTATTATGTTCTGTTGTAAAACTAAAATCGAATCGTTTCTTTCATCTGTAAAATTAAAAATCTACTTAACACAAAACTAATAATACTTAGAAGCAATCACAAACGTACGCGGAATATATAGAAAAGTTGCCCAGTTTCCTCGTTCATGTGGAAACGCCCTCATGCGACCACAGTGCTTTGAATGATCTGCCTCTAATATACCCTTTTCAGTAGTTTTGTCTTTTGGCTGTGCAATTTGGCTTGGCATTGGTATAATACTAAAAGAAATAAAAATATATTTTTAAACCAGTTTTGAGTTGTTTTCGGGTTATTATACAACAATCCATTTCGAAGTGAGCCACATCAATTTGAAAAACGATCATTGCATGGAGCAATCCAATGCAATTACTGTCGCCGATTTGGGCACACTAAAGCAGAGTTTCGACTGAAGAATGTTACGTGTTATAAGTGTCAAAAAATTGGTCATAGTTCAACAATTGTACAGCTCAAATCAGTGGCGGATCTACCTCAGGATAAATGGGTAATTACCCCCCTCTCCCACCTCAAGATTTTTATTTTTATTTGATTTCACAGAAATGAATGTACTCTGTCTCTCTCTACGGTTGGATTTCCTGCGGAGTTAATAACTAATTTTTTACTCTATCCCTCCAAGACCGAACCCTAGATCCGCCACTGATGCTGCTAAACGGTATTGATGGTGTTGGTGCTTGTTTGGAAGATGTGCTGGTTTCGGGCCGAATTGAGCAAGAGCATCATGGTCGATTGCAAGTCGTGTTGCAACGATTGGTGAAGTTGGAAGAACAAATGTCAAATTGCTGTTCGTGAAATTGAATTTCTTTGTTATACGTATAAGATAACGGTAAATATTATTCAGCTCACAAATGTGCGGTACAAGGCGATACAAAATGTTCCAGTACCAAAGTGTAAGCTAGAGTTACAGCCATTTCTGGGCAGCATAATTTTTTATCAGCGATTTTTGAAAGATAAAGCATTAGTGGCCGAAAAATTGCATCGATTGTTGGATGCGAAAGCAAAGTGGTTGAGGAATCGTAAGCATACAGTAGCGTTTAACCAGTTGAAGGCGCACTACGATCTCGATAAGAAATTAGTGTTATGTTGTGACGTTTAGCCATACGGCGTAGGTGTTGTGCTGGCACATCGTGACGCAATGGGTAAGCGGCTGATAGGGTATACATAAAAAACTCTGGGTCAACGCAACTATGCACAATTGGATAAAGAAGCGTTAGTGGTGTTGTGCATTTTCATCAGTATTTGACTGGCCGTCATTTTACAATTGTGACGGATCATAGGCCTTGCCTTGCCGGCGATAGTTTCGCCACGATTGTTTCGCTGGTGCTTGTTGCTGAATGGATATTCATATAAAATGGAATATCGCCAAGGTAAGCATGATAGTGTCCGCACTTTCGAAAAACTACAACAACAATTGCATTGACCTCCAGCAGAAGTCGAACGAAATAAAACATTAATTTGTCATACATTGAAAAGAGAAACAACGTGTCCTCTAGCAGTAGTTTGCCAGATAAACTGCGAGGCCTACACTAATGCCGATTGTTTAAACAGATTCCCAGAAACCAATGTTGTTAGGAAGGAAAGTGTACCGCCGGGCGATGTTTTCTTGTTGGAATCAATTTTACAGCCAATGAAGTTAGGCGATATTCAAAAATATACGGCGAGGACAAAGTGATATCTCGCGTAATGAATTGGGCGTGGCACTGTGCTCAAGAGTTGTTTGTTGTGGGGCAATCGGGCTACGGCACGTAGTTATGCATGGTGGCCAAATATCGACAAGGATTTTGAGCGTTGCGTAAAATTGTGTGAAAATAGTCAACAAAATCGAAACGACCCACAAAAGGCACCACGGCAATTTATCGAACGACCATTAAATCCTTGGTCTACTCTTTACGTTGATTTACGTTTATTTTGCGGGTCCATATATGGGCAAAATTTATTTTATTTTAGTGGATATGCGATGTCGAAATTGGTCGAGGTGTACGTGCTGAAAGCCATGTCATCGGCTAGGTCATACGTAGTCTAAGACGTATGATTGTGAGACACGGCATTCCGGATTTTATCATTTCGGACAATGGAACAGCATTTAAATCAGTGGAAATCCATGAGTTTCACGATAAGAATGCAAATCCTTACTGAACGTCATCGCTATTCGATCCGTCAAGCAACGGACAAGCTGAGCGAGTGGTGCAGATTGTGAAAAAAAACGTTGGCAACATTGACGGAAGCTGATGTTGAAGTAAAGTTGCAGAGACTATTGTTTAAACAACATACAATAGTGAATAGTATTGCCACGGGCAAAACACCATCAGAGTTGCTGATAGGGCGAAAACTGGGTCAGATATTGGATACAATACATCCGTACGCAGAGCGAGCGAAGGTGCAGCGAGATGCAGATGAAAAGACTATTCGAATAATGGAAGAGGGTGATGCGTTTTATGCCCGTAATTATGCAAGGGGTGATAAGTGGCTTCCTGGATTGGTAGTGGTAGTAACAAGTCCGGTGTCGTATGTTGTGCAATTAGAAAGTAGAAAAACGGTGCGTCATATTGAGAAATTGCGCAGGTGAGAATTTGCAGAGGGCGATAGAGCACCAAGTGTTGCTGTGTCAAATGGGTTGGCACAATCAAGCTAACCAATTGTCAGACCGGTGGTAACAAACCCGGTTGTATACCGACACGAAAATAACGACGGTGAAATTGCGATCATTGATGACTCCTTTAACTCCGCGAGATTTAACACACACTGAAATTGTGCAAAGATTCACTGGACATTTCAATCCAGTTCCGAATGAATTTGTGGAGCGATTTAATTTCTTTCGTCGAATATAAAAGCCAAATGAACCAATTGCCGAATTTGTAGCTGATCTGCGAAAGTTAAGTACATATTGCAACTTTGTTGAGTTGGACAATATATTACGCGACAGAATGGTGTTTGGTGTAAAAGATGAGGCAGTGCAACGACGGTTGTTTTCGGAAAACAATTTAACATTTCAACAAGCACATGAAATGGCTTTGGCATCGAAAACAGCGATTAAGAACGTAATGGGTGTCCGCGGCAAGAATGAGGCAGAAGTGTTAGCAATTCGGCAGACGAGAAAACAAGCCAGTGAAAAAAGTAAAATCGCTACTCAGCCTACAGTTCGTCAAACGACAAGCGTCATAAGTGTAAACATTGTGCGGCGGATCAAATGCAAAATGCTATTCGTGTTACAGGAGAGGCAACATCAAGGTGGCATGTTAGGGCGAACATTAGAAATCAAAACACTAATCATCGGAATATGTTCGCGGTGTGAATCAAATGCACACGGAAGAAGTAAAGGATGACGAGTACGTTGTAAATTCCTTGAACATCGTTACAACAAGCGAAAATGTTTAGTTACGGCGATGCTGATCATTAACAATGATCCATTACGAATGAAAGTCAATTTCGGTGCATCATGCACGATTGTGAGCGGCGAAACATGGGCACGTATCTGACAGTAACTTTGCAAAACTGGTCATCGCAGAAGCTAAAACTTCTAGGCAAGGCCGATGTTCACGTAGAAAACGGCGGCAATATTATCGGCCGTTTGACTTTACATTGAAACGGAAATTGAGAAGTTGGTTGGTCAAGGAATATTGGAACCAGTGACATATTCTGACTGAGAAACGCCACTAGTTGTGGTGGGCAAGAAAGACGGAAGTATCCAAATGTGTGACGACTATCGGAGTACGGTGAATCAAGCTTTGAAAACAAACACACACCCATTGCCGACAATTAATGAAATGTTAACACTCGTTGCTCCAGGAAAAATATTAATCAAATTGGATTTGTCCCAAGCATATCAACAACTCAAAGTTGATGAAGTAACGGCGGGGCGGCCGTGTTAACTATCAATACTCATAGGGGATTATTCCGAGTGCATCGATTATTGTTTGGAATTGCTACGGCTCCGGGAGAAGTTCAATGCTCAGTGGCGGATCTACCTCAGGGTAAAAAGGGTAATTAACCCCTCCCCAGATTATTATTTTTATTTAATTTTACAGATATGTATGTACTCTCTCTCTTTCTCTAAGAAAAAAATTCTCTTTCTCTAAGAAAAAAATTCGCCTACGGTGGGATTTTCTGCGAAGTTAATAAATAAATCCTTCCCCCTCCACTACTGAACCTAAGATATGCCACTGCCTGTAATCAGGTAAAATTCACATTGTGTTGGAATAATCTTCCAATTAATGTAATTACCCTTTTTAGCCGTAGGTAGATCCGCCTCTGCTACAAGTTAGTAGTTGTGAATATGATAAAAGTTATTAGTTACATACATTTGAGATTGCGAAGACGATTTTTAGGTGAATTTCAGATGAGATTTTAATTAGATTTCCAAAAAGTTTAAACCATTTAATACTGATACTGTCTTAGTGATATTGCGTACTTTTCGCAGAATTTTCGCAATTTTTTAGAATAATTGCCAAGTGTAAGCTGAATTAATTTTACATTTGAATTTTGACTTCAATTTTGGAAACTGATTACTGAAAGATATTGTTAAAATAAATATTTCTTAACTTTTCTTGAGAAATCTCTATATCAAAGACTAAATCTGTTAAGAACTACAATTTGATTAAGACCAAAAATTTATTTCATGAATAATTTTATTTAGAATTTGGTGTCATATTTGATAAACCATAACTTCATTGATAATAAACGAATGCGTTAAGAGAATTTAATTTTAATATAACTGTGTTTTGACCTAGTTTTTCATTTTTCCTATTATGATTAACAGGAAATGCGAACATCAAATTTGATCTAAAATCGTTACCCAAAGGTGACGTTGACAATTTGGAGCTCTCTTGAATCCCATTGACATATTGTGGGCTTCCTGAATTCTCATTGCTACTTGTTTATTCAAATTTGATTCTCAAATCGATTTTTTTTAAACAAACAAGCTTAATGGTAAAGCAAAGCAATCTATTTAGATCCAAAAAAAAATGAATAATTTGTAACCCTCCGAACTTTAAGATTTCAAGTGAGATTTCAAGTGAGAATTCCAAATGTCAATGATAAGTATATAAGTTTGCAAGAGTGCAATGCAATTGAAAAATTATTTAAGATTTCAATGGGATTTGAAGATTTGAATGGGGTTTCAAAGAGATTTCAATGAGATTTCAATAGGATTTCAAGATTTCAATCCGAAGATATAATTTGAGAACAAAATCGTTAAGAACCGTCATCAAATCTAACGAAACACAAAAGTTTGCTTTTGTATTGTGGTTCTATTTCATCAATGCATGTTTGAAATCTTTAAAATAACATTTTTACAAAGTAAATAAAAAAAGCGCCGGAAAAAAACTGAAACTGTTGGCGCTTTATCAGTAATATTTATTCTTTGATTTTGATGAAAAACTTCGGTCACTCAATGGAATTCCGGATCTTGATTTGGAAATATTATTGAAATCTTCAAATCTGAAAAAATTGAAATCTCATTGAAAACCAATTGACATTTTTTAATTCTCTAACTCCATGAAATCTTTTAATATTGAAAACAGATTTTCTAATCGAGTTTTCGTCACACAAATAGGCCTAATGGATCTGTCTTGGGTCCAAAAATAAAATGAAAGCCTCAAAATTAAGTTCATATTACATGGCTTGTGTGCCAAAGAAATTGTTATTCGGATGGCCTAAAAACGCTGAAATTTTTCCGTTATTTTTTGTATGAGGGGAAAATCAACTGGAAAAATCGTGTATCGACGGTTTCAAAATTTCAAGGAGATTAAGGAATTTATTTAGATGATGATTCTAGTGAGATTTTAATGAGATTTCATTAAGAACACAAGATTTAAATGATCTTTAAGTTCTTTTTTATGATTGCCATGAAATTGAAAGACTTTAATATTTCAGTAGGATTTGAATAAGATTTCAAGATTTCAATGATATTCGAAAAAACTTAGTGACATTTTAATACGAATTCAATGAGATTTTAATAGGAATTCAGTAGTATTTCAAGATTCAATTACAATTTACTTGATCAAACTGTAGAACAGCACAAGAAAACAAGTCGGGTAAATTTCAAGTTTTCTTTTAAATTTCAAGATCTCAATGAGATCCCATTATCTTTATTTCCTCAATTTCGAAAGTCAAATCTGTTGGTTATAGAAAAGAAGGATAAAAATCGATTTTAATTTTAAATAATATAGCTATTACGCGGCAATTCCCGCAAGTTGATCTAAAAACAAAAAACGTTTTCGTCTCCGACGCACAAAAAAAGAAACGAAACCATAAATAATTGATGTACATTTTTCGATATCATTATTCTCCTATATAATAACATCATGTTGTACAAATAAATAATTATTCACTAAATAAAGCATCGAAAAATGGTACCAAAGTCACGCGATCCACCTATTCCCTCTACTTACATACATACATATAGGATATGTACCTGTCAGGGTTTCGGTTATTTTAGCGTTCAATAAACAGCTTTTCCATTTTACTTTTGCCTTTCTTTGTGCAAATACATCATGATAGTAAAAGTTGAAATAATAATAAAAAACAAAATGTACACATTTAGAATTTATATATGGAAATGTACATAGAGAACTTAAGCACATTAAACGTTTAATCAAAATCTATTTTAATACGAATGATTATATGGCATAAAATATAATCGAGCCATTTTGGGTTCATCCACGCAAAGAATAAAAGGGTAATCACACTGAACACTGTCGTACAAAAAGCCAGTATTCTAATTATCTGGAAGTTTTTAATATTTTTTTTTTTACATTACAACCACTTTATGGATTAGATGTTAATGATTTGTCTTTTCTTCCAATTTATTTGTCGTAATTGAAGAACAGACCTGGACACAAGTATAATAAAACCACGATGGGAACTGTATTCAATTCCATACATCTGCCATGTCGCCCACGAACATCAAAAACAAATTCCCATAGAAAATGCGATGATATTTCTAACCAAGCGGCTACGTAAAATAACAACTTAGAGTCAAATTGTTGTCCATTCCCAGACGGTGTGCCCGCAACTTTTTTTGTTAAGCAACTTTATTCTATAGCGGTCCGAATTTGAAAGTAGTAACCCGGCAAACAAAATCATGTCATTTTTAAGTCTTAAAGACATCCCATAAAAGACGAAACATGAAAACGACATGCGTATAAGTATCCAAACGCTGTTGATGGCGATGGCTAAACGCCACTTATAAAGCTATCAACGACATCGAAACGATATCGTTTATATGTGATGTTATTTTTTGTGCATTTATGGGACACTAAATTAAGGTAGAACATCCAGAGAATGTCGTTAAGTAGTGCAGTGTTTCTTTGTGCATTTACTTATGTGCAAAAGACATCATCATAATGATATTCGGTGTTGATGTCACCTAAATTCTGAGATATGAAAAAGACAGTGTTTGTTTGCTGGGAAGACTTCGAACAAAAATCACTGCTCAAAATGCACACAAATACAGTAAAAAACGTGCCTGGTTAACAATAATCGACTAAAAAAGGTCGCTCCAGTCATACATTGAGAGACCCCTTCTTTACACGGTGTTTGATGGGCTTCGAATTTAATTGTGGATCGAACCGGTTAAACTACTGATTTGCGCGGACGATACTGTTGTCTTCTGAAAGATTCATTAAACGGCAGATAACATGCCTTTGAGGTGGGGCGAACAAAAACCAAGCTTCAATATTATGCTCAGCTTGAAGAATTCATTCTAAAACTCATTCGAACGCTCAAAGCCTTGGGTTCATTTAACGCTTTATCATGCACGAATCTTCCGAACCAATCACAGCGACCGGAAGAATCTTCCACCGCAAAGGCTTCTGCGCTGGCATCCATACCAAGTGCTCGACGTTCGTTATGCCTTGAAAGGACAGTTTGGGATACTGCTCAAATTTTTGCCGCACAACAGTTGCTGGTGAAGTTTCGTTTTAATAGCGGACCGTAACATATGTCAAACGAATGTACATCGACATTAAATTGCCAACGACAACACTCTATTGCATATCGCTCCAGAACTACAATTATCGAGCACTGCTAATCATCAATCGTCATCGAATACTAACCCTTCAGCGAGACACATTCTTCTGGCCACAGCCCTGATAAAGGTACGATCATAACGGCTTAATAATAAAGCTCAGAGCATTACTCGATTAAGGTGCATAGGCGTCCCTCATTTGCAAATCTTCTGCTCTGTTGTTGCGACTCAAAATAGATGATCAATGTTCCCATTTTTGGAATCTCAGCAATGTTGGCCGCGGTCGCAAAATCCAAGGTGTGACTGTACTTTGCATCTTGCTTCGATTCGGAATCGCAGTGCTCTCGCTAACTGCAATGCAAATCGGTCAATTCAGCCACTAGAATGGCCTCATCTTAACAACATCCACAATTTTTGGTATCTCGGTGGTTCCGACTTACATCGTGAGCCTTCACGTCAGCCTTCACGTCAGCACAAACTGCTCTCTTGAAGAGCAATTGAAACGATTTTGCGAAATCGAAGAAGTTGAGGGGCCGAATTCACCGACCAAAGACGAGGTCGAATGCGAACAGTACCTAAAAAATACTCATCAGCGTAAACAATACGGACGCTATGTCGATCGTTTGCCATTCCGTTCCAATTTCGTTTTATCGAACTTGGATAATATGAGACAACAAGCAAAGTTTCGGCTGCTACAAGTCGAAAGGCGTTTTCTGGGTCAACCAAATCCATGCAAGCAGTACAATAAATTTGTGAAGTCGTTTGAAAATCTGAGCCATATAAAAATCGCAGCTGATTCAATACATAAGTTGTCGAGGTACTTATATTCTAGATCACAGCGTCGTAAAGGAATCGAGCATCTCCAGTACTAAGTTACGTGTGGTCTTCGACGCATCGTCTATCATCTTTCGTTGGATTGAACAAATATTCGGGCAAATCGGCAAGTTGACAGTGACGACGTTGACTATCAGTCGTTTTTGTGTCGCGCTTTAATAACGGATGAAATTGAAAACATATTCGAGCAAATTGAAGTGGACAGTGACGACGTTGACAATCAGTCGTTTTTGTGTCGCGCTTCACTAACGGATGAAATCCAGGTACCGCATGTGCTCCATTTTTGCCACCGTGGTCACCATATCAGCTGGCATACGATAAACGGTCAAAATATTTCGACGTTTCAATTGTGCTTACACGTGAATGCTATGTCTAGTTCCAATGACGTTCGATCATGATCGACTCTTCATTCACACCTAATACAACTAGTATTCGTCTTGAAGTAGTGTCCACCGATTTGCGTGCATCTTCCTGCAGGCTACACTGAAAGTTGTAATTTTGATAATAGGCAGGATCAAAGCATTTGGCGTACATTGGTCACCGGCAACGATTTGTTTCAGATTTCGAATAAAATTAAAAGCAATACATCGCCCACCAACGAAAAGAACGTTGCTGTCAGATGTGTCGTCGCTCTTTGACACGCTTGGCTGGCTGACGCCAGTAATCGTCACTAGAAAAATTATGTTTAAACAGCTCTTGTTAACTGGTTTTTCCGGGGATGACCAGTTGATTCTTGCCAAAATTGTCTAAATTTGTTTGTTTGAACTCTCTTCGGTCAAGACACACGAAATCCACGTGTTCTCGGACGCTTCGATTAAGGCTGTTGCGGCGTGCTTGCGGTTGATTAGAAGTGATGGCGCAATAACATTTACCTTGATATACTCTAAAACACGAGTGGCACCAATCGAACAGCAATCGTTGCCGAGGTTAGAACTATGCGGTTCAGTGCTTTTAGCTCGATTAGTCCAATCGATTTGCAACTTCATTGCAATGACACACATTCGAATCTATGGCTGGACGGACTTGACAATAGTTCTGGCCTAGATTCGAGGTTATCCAGCCGGACGAAAGGCCTTCGTGGCAAATCGGGTTTTCGAGATCCAATCGTCGAAAAATGCTATCCAATGGCATCATGTCCAATCGTCGGCAAACTCCGCAGATTACGCTACACACGGCCTATTTTCTAAATAAACTAAAGGAGCAGTGGCATAGTCCATCCTGGCTTAAGCTGCAGTATGATTATTGGCCACCTAATAAGATTTCAATCTTCGAGTCTGACCAGGAGCAAAATCGAAATATTTCGTTTAATGTTGCCAAACCAGCTAGAGTTTATTGGAATGAAAAATATTCGCCTCTTAGAAAACTAGGTCGCATCGTAGTA
>JANTEX010274138.1:0-17839 GCA_024741295.1 Macrocera vittata | reverse complement strand
TTTAAGCGCTAATTATTTTGTGTCAGTATTTATTGGTTATAATAAAATAATCAATTTCACCATAAACTCATCATTGTTACAATAAAATATATATTTGTCGACATAAAAGAATCAGTGCCACCATAAAATAACCTTTTTCATAGAGGTATTATTGTCCCAGTAATAAATATTTGTCACCATCAAATGATCATTATCGCCATAAATAAGCATTGTCATAATAAAATAATCATTGTGACAAGGAAATAATGCCACAATAAAATAATCATTGTCCACATTAATTAATCATTGTAACTATAAAATAATCTTTGTCTCCATAAAATATTGATTGCAAATTATTTTATTGTGGCAATGATTATTTTATGATGCCAAATTTTATAGGTACACTGATTATCATATTGTGGCAAAGATTATTATTTTATTGTGACGTTAAAATATGATCGTTTTTTTTTAAACCAGCGTCCACAAATTTCCCTTTTATAACATGTATATCGTTCTATCCGGAAAAAAATATTATAAAAGTAAGTAAAAGTAATCATGATGGTTTTAAAAAAAAAATGTTGAACTCATTTCACCTCATCAGTTTTTTTGAAAAACAAATTTGAATATATTTATTTCTTAATCAAGATGGCGGCCAAAAAAAATATTGAGCTAATATTTAAAATCCGGGCTTCATGGCCTTTTATTTGCAAAGCTTCACAGAATTTTATTCAATTTGATTTAAGTTATGTTAACTGCTGACTTTAAAATTAGGCATATCTTCTTCTACAACTTGTTAGAAACGTTTCAAAAAATTTGAGTAATACATAAATGTACAAGGCCTAACAATTTCTAGTATCCCATATATGTGTATCTTTTTCTTAAAATATTAATTCATATTTATTTGGCATTGTGTCTTAAATTATAAAACTTCATACGGTCTTAGATATTCGGATGCCAATTTATGTCCGGGATAAAATTGATTTCTTTTAATGTATATGCTATTGCAAATTTTGTCAGTAGTGTTCAAGCTTAACTTTGATAAAACGTTCTTAACGATACGATTAAATCGTTCATCTTGCTCGTTTGTACGTGGAATACCGGTTGTTATAAATACATGCTCAATATTTTCTTGTTTGCAAAAGTTTTGGAATCACCAAAATTTGTAGCCAATTCTTTTATTTTTGTGATGATTTCTTTAGATGACAAGGTTTTTGTGTGGTATAACCATACAAACTTTGAAAAACCATCGATTATTGATAAGATATGTTTATACTGCAATGATGTTACGTCTATTGGGCCAATGTGGTCAATGTGAAGCGTTTGCAGTGGTTTGTCATCTTTATCGATTGGATCCAAATATTCTTCTTGTTTATCAAAAAGCATTGCACACAATTTCGAATTACTTTTTCGATTTTTGATTTCAAGTGAGGTATAAAGAAATCTTTCGTTATAGCCTATTCGGTCTTAACAATTTCAAAGTGACCATCGTTATGTATTTCAGTTATAATTTGGTTTTCCATATTTTTCGGTATAACTAGCAATTCTCTTTCATCGTGTTGTTTACAAACGATGCCTCTTCTCAGATTTTTTTTTTCGTAACTTCTCTGCCATTTAAAATCTCTGTAATTGGTTTAATCCATTCATCTTCTTTCTGTGCTTTTCTTATTTTTGCAAATAATTCGTTTTCGATAGCGTTAATTGTAAAGCCAACATGACGCATACGTTCCATTTTGCGGTGTTCGACTTCAAAAGTAAATTGTTGAAAATACATAACTCCTTGCAACTGCTGGAGGTAGATCATTTTTCTTGACGGTACCAACGAATGCATTACAATCTGTTATGACTTTAAATTGTATGCCTATCAGATATATTCGAAATTTCATTAACGCGACGTATACTGCTTTGACTTTGAGGTAGTAACTGTGCAATTTTTCTACGTCGGGATTTGTTTTTTAGCTCATAACCGGATGCATTTTGTTATCACCACCTCTTTGCATTTTGTTATCACCACCTCTTTGCATTAAAATTCTACCAAATCCCTTCTTACTGGCGTCGCATGAAATTCGGTTTCAATGTTTTGTCGGAAAATATGTAGAACTGGTTTTTGCGGATTTTTTCTCTTTAAGAATGTAAAATGCTTCTTTTTGCTTTTGCTCAAATACAAACTTCACGTTTTTTGTCTGGTCACTTAATGGTATTGCGGTTTCAGCGTTATGATGTACAAACTTGCGAAGATAACCCGTTAAGCCAAGAAACGACTGTATTTTTGATAAATTTGTTGGCTCAAAAAATCGAAGAACTGCTAAATCTTTTGAGGTGTTGGCTTTATTTTGCCATTTTAATATATATGATCAAGAATACTAACGGATCTTGATAGAAAACGACGCTTCTTCCATTTAATTTGTAACCCATGACTTGCTGATGTTTTCAGAACGATTTTCAACCTTTTAAACCTTCTTTTTCATCATTGGATGGAATGATAAGATCGTCCATATACGTTAAAATAATTCCTTTATTTATAAAATAGCAGTGTCTTATACTCGTACATCCATCTTTCAACATATCCGGTTTCGCCGTCAAACGGTTGCAGTGCCCTTTATCAATCGGCAAAAGAGAATAGAATCGGTGCTTCGGCCATACTTTCAAATTCTTATATAGAATCTGAATAAACGATGTTTTCTGGCTCAAGATGATACAAAACTTCGGCTTCAACGTTTGGATTTTCTAGAAAAATCGTATAACTTGCAATATCAAATCGTTTTTGGATTTGGATTTGATTATACGTTCAGCTTTTTCAACTTACAACTTTTATCAGCAGCGCGATGATGATTGCTCAAGTTCAACCGGTTAAGAGCCCCCAGTGTAGTATTAACGGTTGAATGAAACTAACGATGTTGTTCAATTAACGATTTTATTAACACTGAATATTTCCTGATATTTTTATATTTATTCAATTGACAATAAATCACAAAACACTCAGTAGTAAATAGTGTATATAGGTTGGTTGATCACGTACTATTCCTACATATACATATTTGTTTTCCGATTTTAATAATTGTGGAAATTTTCGATTAACTTTCTGAATAATCATGGTCCTTTAAAATTACATTGTGTTCAGGCTATCGGTGATATTTATTCTAGAATTCTGAATTAAGTATACAAAATCTAAATAATCAAGCAGAAAAATCAGAAAGATTTTGTTTTCAGGCGTAACCTCAATTATATATGATCTCCCACTCGTATGCTATGCAAAACCGACCATATCATTGAAATGTTCTTTGTTATTTCGCAAATTTCCATTTTTGGCCATATTTTTTATGGAAACTATGAATTTGTGAAATAAGTGAATTCCCGTCAATTTTAAGTCGATTTTGTTAAAAATATAAGGTTTCCTTGTGCTTCTGTGTACAATAGTATCCTTCAAATACGCATTCTCACGCTATACATTACTTAATAATTCGATGCAGTTAAGTGATGGTGCTTTGTGTGTACATATGTAGGCAGTATACCTAGTACCTCCAATACATATAAATAATATGTTTAAATCAATTCCTTTTCGAGATTAGCTCCGGTCTCAGTCAATTAAAATTCGCTTTGAGACATAAAATGTCTGGGTTTTCTTCAATGTGTTAATTTTAGTTTTCTAATGCAATATACTTGCCGACCAAAATATTCGAAAGAAAATGAATTGTAGCTTCATATAATTCAATTTACTACATTAATTATGATTTTATTTTCTGAATTTTTTAATTAGTTTTTTTATAATTTTATTTATACATTATAATTCGCAAAAAAAAACGCTTAATAGCAAAATTGAAAGAAAGAAAGCTCTTTATAGTAGCAGCGGATGTTACTTCACCACATATAACTAAAACAGTTAGAGAATTAGTTTCTCGTTTGTAATAAAAACACTTTTCCAAATTTTTATCAGCCTTATAAGATAGGCCATAATGAATTTACATAGGTTTAAATTTGTGTATATGCAACAGCGCTGCTACTATTACTTCTACAGAATTATCTCCATTTTCCGAGTATACTGAAATTGATTGGGAAGCTGCTTAGTTTTTGATAGTTTCAAATAGTTTTGCTTATTAGAATTTTTAATGTATATTTTTTTGATTGTATTACTGTAATTTATAGCAGATCTATGGTAATTTGAATAAATATTAAGCAAAAAAAATGCACATTATATTATGCATGGTTCCTATCTATTGTCACAAAATGACAATATAATGCAAGTGATTGTTCTCATAGCGAAATATTTTATTTAATTGGTTGTATTAATTCAATTTGTAGAAACCAACCGGTGGCATTGCAGTATTACCGATGTTAGGCAAGAAGAATCAAGCTAAATCGAATGAAAACGTCAACGGTAAGTAAATACTTTTAATTTCTGTTTTGTTGTCCACTTAAGCTAATAGAATTATTGTCGGCAGTTTTTAGTTTATTGTGTTTATATATCTTGAACGGTATTATTGTTGCTTGAAATGGTTTTTGGTCGATTGCCAAAGGTCAAACAATTTTTATTATTTTATATTTTTTTTTTTGCTCAAGAGTGCTAGAGAACTATTGTGTCCACTCTCGGTGATATAATTATAAAAATAGAAATTTTCTAAAGAAAACGGTTGATACTTTAAGCATATAGAATACAGACAGAGAGAAAGGGATTTGTGTTTTATTATATTATATGTAGACTGGCTCGTTTTTGTTTGTTGAAAATAGAATTGAAAATAAAATGTTATAATTTTAATAAAATTTGAAGTGATAAACATCGTATTCCGGTGATTTCATGGAAATATTAATGTTATGGCAAAAGTAATGCAAATAGTATAAATATATAGGTACTAGAAAAAAGATCATTAAATTTATATTTAAGAATTTGGAGTGCAAGCAATTTAGCAAAGAACATAATTGTAAATTAATTAATTATTTATACGATTTATTTAATCAGCCCAATTAATTTTATTATGAAAACTTGAAGCAAATCCCAAATGAAAAATCTCTTAAAAAGATCGGCGACGGGTGGGATTCGAGCACAGGATCTGCATTTCTGTGGTCTTAGGTTTGAGTTCCACTCGTCGCCCATCTTTTTCAAGAGATTTTCATTTGGAATTTGCTACAATCTTTCATAATAATATTATTGTAAAGTCTATCTTTTCGATCATCAAAAAATTGAATATGGTCTTTGGTGAATTAAGTTATAGTTGTTTATTGGACATAAAACTGATTTATTTATAAACAAAACAAAAAACAAATTGATTTATTTTCCAAAAAGTTCAAAAAAATCCAAAAATTGAAAGAATTTCAAATGATGTTTGATCACTTTTCACAGGAACTGAAAAACCAGCCGCCGATGATACGCTAAATACTTCAGACGAAAAATCACCAACGTCTGGGAAAAGAAAGGTGAGTAATATACGATACACTATTCTTCTGGTCCCACAAACCATTTTGCTAGAATCGTTTTACGTTTTATATATATTTGATTTTTGTATTTTAAATAAGATATAGGTAGATCCGTTTAGCTACAAATTTTTTGCAAGGCTTGTTTGCCAACATACAATATATTTTGATATAGTTAAATATACCGTTTTTTTTTGTATTATTCGTCTTGTCAACGGTCGGTTATCGTGGCTTTTGTTCCATATTTATAAATTTGTCTTATTTTTTTCATTTTAATTTTGTTTTTATTTCTATTTTTTGTTTTCTTTTTTTCTTTATATTTTCTTTTTCAAAAAAAGGGACTATTTTCATCCGGTCGTAAGTCACCCAAAGATAAAGCTGAAAAACCACAAAAAGTCGACAAGAAAATCGCTGTAGCTTTAACAGAAAATTCCGAACCGACAAGAAATGCTGACCAAAAACAACAAGAACAGCAACAGTCTCCGACTATTGGTCATACAAAACCGTACGAGTACAATGATTCGGATCAAACTAGTCCGACAAGACGCACCTATCATCCGGGTGGTTTTCGATACGATGAAGATCCGAACACAAAGAATCGTGACTCGGACACCAGCCAATTGAGTCCAAACTCACAGACACGCCGAGCTACCGGTCTGGCATTCAATTATGCACCGGGCGAAGAAGACAAATTGAAAGAACAAGCCGAAAAACGTAAAGCTGGTGAATTGTCACCGAAGAGCAAGGATCGTGCGGCTACCGGCCGGGATGGCTCTCCGGTAAAGGGACCAGTCGGTAAATCATATTCACCGAATAGTGGTCGACCCGTTGAAATACCCGGTACGCCGGGCACTTACAGAGCCTATGATCCGACATTGGCTTTCATTGACAATGAACGAGCCAAAACTCAGGTGCCAATTGGTGCCGGAGAACCGACAAAGAAACGCGTCAAAATTCTTGTTATTGTCTCGAAATTCGATCCGAAAACGAAGCGCATCGATTCGGCAAACGGCCTCATCGAACATTCAACCGGTATCCTGGACACAACAACGGGCAAAATTGAATCAAAGTACGGTGTTATTGATCCGAAAAAAGGCACGGTCGAAGCGCATGACACACGTTCGGGTAAAACTGAAACACATCAAGCGGTCGTCGATCCAAAATCGGGTAATTTACATGTAACTGGCGGTGTTACCGATCCAGCAACGGGCAAAGTTGATGACAGTCTCGGACAAATTATATGCATTGCACCGCAAGAAAATCCGATTGTCGAAATCATTGCTGTTACGGGCAAAATTGATCCGAACAGTGGTCGAATCGATACGGTTAATGGTGAAATCGAACGAACTCGTGGCACACTGAATGTCAAAACGGGATTCATTGACACAAAATATGGACGAATCAATCCGAAGACGGGTGAAGTTAAAACGATCGATCCGAAATCTGGCAAAGCGACAAGTCGACCAGCTAAATTGGATACGAATACGGGACACATTACCATTAGTGGTGCTATTGATCCGAAAACGGGTAAACTAGACAACAACATTGGACATTTGATTGCAATCGGTTCACAAATTGATCCGATAGTTGAAGTGACAACGTTGTCCGGCAAATTGGACACGAAGAAATCGATAATTGAACCGAAAACATTAACAATTGACAATTCAACGGGTCAACTGGATCCGAATACTGGACGTATTGACACGAAATACGGTCAATTTAATCTTGTCAAGCATACACTATTGGCGGCCGATCCAAAAAGCGGTAAAATCGATGCGAAAGATATCAAAATTGATCCGGTGACCGGACAAATTATCATCAAAAATGCCATTAATCCGAAAACTGGCAAACCGGAAAAAGATTACGGACAAATTGTGTCACTGAAAATTGTCAACAAATTAATTGATCCGGCGACCGGAAAAGTGGTAATGTCATCCGATGGTAAAGATATTGTTGTCGATCCGAAAACGAATCAAATATGGGTGGCTCAACGTAAAGATCCAAAAACTGGTGAGACTATTTACACTTCGTCTCAAGTCGATGCGAAAAGTGGAGTTGTGATTACGATCTATGGATACTTGAATCCTAAATCGAATGAAATCGAACGACAAACGAAACTCGATCCGAATTTGACGAAAATCGATCCGACAAATGGTCAGGTATACAGTGCAACCGGTGAAATTGATGAGGTGTCCGGTGAACCGTTGTTTGCTGTCAGCCAATATGATCCAGACAGTGGAGACGTTTACACGAAAATCGGTCGTGTTGATCCGAAAACTGGTAAAATTGTTATCGTTCGTTTTGTGGCAATTACAAAGAAAAGTGATGCACCCGTCAGCGACTCATCAGCAACATCATCGCCCACTAAAGATCAACAAACCAGTGTACGACCAGCATCGGCTGCAAGCAATACAGTACCAGCATCACCATCAAGTGCGAAAGCATTTGCTGTGCCAACAGCGAATCAACAACCACAACAACAACAACAACAACAACAACAGACACCTGTACCACAACAGCCACATCAACAACCTCGTATCGCTAAACAAGACGATGCATTTATACCGGTTGCCGCTCCAGCAGTCATTCAAGAAAATCCATTTGTCGAAGTATTGGCAATTACTGGCAAAGTAGATGCGAAAACAGGCAAATTGGACGCTAAAAATGGTGACATTGAACGAACTCGTGGTTTGGTCAATTTACAAACGGGATTCGTGCAAACAAAATACGGTCAAATTAATCCGACAACCGGCGAAATTAAATGTGTCAACGATGCCGGACAACCGGTTGACGTGTTTGCTGCCGTTGATCCGGTCACCGGTCAAATAACCGTGTCGAATGTTGTGAATCCGAAAACGGGCAAACAAGATCCATCGATTGCACAGCTAATAACGATTGGCAACGAAATCGATCCGATTGTTGAAGTGACAACCATAAGCGGCAAATATGATTCCAAGAAAGGTGTCATCGATCCGAAAACGATTACCATTGAACGAAGTATTGGTAATTTGGACAAAGAAACCGGTAAAATTGACACAAAACTTGGCCAATTCGACTTGAAATCGCATCAATTAACGTTCCCGAATCCGAAAACTGGCAAACCGGAAACCAAAGAAGTGAAAATCGATCCAATTGTCGGTCAACTATTGTTGAGAAACGAAGTGAATCCAAAAACGGGCAAAGTGGACAAAGACTATGCAAAAATGGTATCGCTTCGAATTGTTCAGAAACGTGTTGATCCAAAAACGGGTAACATTGTCACGAGTACCGATCCGAAAGAGGTGATTATTAATGGAAAAACGCAACAAATATGGATTCCGGACGGTGTTGATCCGATAAATGGTGCAACAATATATTCATCGTCACAAGTCGATCCGAAAACCGGTTACATAATAACATTGTACGGCTATTTAAATCCGAAGACAAACGAAATCGAACGACAATCATTGGCCCAGTCGAATATTACGAAAATCGATCCAACAACCGGTCAACTGTTGACGGCCACGGGCACCGTTGATGAGACAACGGGCGAACCCTTATATGCTGCAACACAAATCGATCCGGAAAGCGGTGAGGTATATACGAAAGTCGGTAAAATCGATCCGAAAACTGGCAAATTGATACTGATTCGTATTGTATTGATAACGAAAAAGGATCAACAGGGACGACCGCAAATTGTCGATCCGAATACATGTGATATTGATCCGGTAACGGGTCGCATTAACAATATTTTCAGTAAAACAGTTTATGTGTACAATATGGTTGATCCGGTTACCGGCGAAATTATTCAGGTCGATCCGAATGATCCACGAGTGGCCGGTGCACGTACAACTGTCACACAAACCATGACATTAACCGGTGAAATTGATGCGGTCACCGGTCGCATTAAAACGGAATACGGTCACATCGATCCGGACACCGGTGACATTGATCCGGAAACGGCTGTCACCGATCCGATTACCGGTAAATTGATATTGAACTATGCCCAAATCGATCCCAGTCATTTTGGTAAATCCGTAACGGTAACCAAGGAAACCGTTCCAATATCGCGAACACAATTTTTCGATGGCATCAAGCATATGGGCAAAAATGCTTTGCGACGCGATTCCGAAGCAAGTTCGGATGATGATGTTGAACAGTATGCTGCGGACGTGGCCGGTTCACCGTCGGCCGGTGATCAGCAAAAAGTAAGCAAATACATGAGCACACCGACAGTTGTGAAAACGACAACGAAACAAGTGTTGACGAAAAACGAAGACGGTGTAACGCATAACGTCGAAGAGGAAATTCGAAATTTGGGCACCGGTGAAGTGATGTATTCAACGCAAGAGCATAAGGTTAGCATAACTGTACATATATATATTGAATTTCTATTTAGTTGCTTCCGAAAACAAAACAAACAAGCAAAAAAATTGTCTTTGTGTTTAGAGGGCAAAGATGGAAGTTTTATCGATCAATTGAACATTGTGTATGGTGCAGTGTAATTAGTCAAATGCTTTTGAATCATTCAATTGAATCATGAAAATCATGAAATCATGAATTAATTTTGTAAATCATATCTCATGCGCGACGCTTAAACATTAGCGCAACATTATTTTTCGATTTTGTTTTTAATTTTCGTTCTTTTGTTCATTTGTTGTCAAAATCATTGTCATATTTGCTAGTTATGTATGTTATGTAGTGTTTATTTTGGTAGTGCTTGTTTGTTGTATGAGATTGCCTGTCGTTGAAGTTGAAGTTTTGTTAATGTCGATGTGTATAGATATACTAATAGTATGTAATTCTGTTACAATGAAAATTAGTTTGTTGTTTCTAGCTTTTCAAGATCATATTCTCTAAAAATTTTCTGCAAATTAGAATTTAGCGAACTAAATTCAGTGATATTTTCAATTTTTATCGGGCAGCAGATTAGTAGTATCGTCCGTACACAAAAACATCAGTTTTTGAACGTAGTGTGGAATTACTCTCAATATACTCTGTTATATTTTCACGTAATACATAATTAATTACGGCGCTTTTCAAAGAACTTTCCAAGTTTAATTAAAGAAATGAGATATGGCCTTACTTGCATACTATAAAAAGTATATGAAAGTATTGGTTTTACTTTTTTTTCAAAAAAACTAACATACTTCAAAAATCTTAGCACGGCAATTCCCGAAAAATGCATTTCAACGAAAGCAAAATTCACCGAAAAAAACATGTCTCCCAGAACACAATATTCACCGATAACACAATTTACCGAAAATACAATTCTCTGAAAACGACAATTAATCCGTCGATGACCGGGTTTCAACCGTAATCGGTCGGATTTCAACCAGAAGAGACCGGATTTTAACTGGAAGTGACTGGATTTCAACTGGAAGTTGAACGGATTTCTGCCGATAGAGACCGATTTAACACGAATGGACCGGATTTCACCCGGATTTGAACCGGATTTCTACTGGAAATAGCCGAATATCAACCGGAAGTTACCGAATATTAACCGGCAGCAGCTTCTGAGAAAAATGCCCTGTCATCCCTCTCTTGTTCGTAAATATACTCGGCAAATAAAAACATACAAAATAGCGGGATAATTTCCGGTTGATATCCGATCACTTCAAGTTATCCGGTTACTTTCGGTTAATATCCCGTTCATTTCGGTTAATGTCTGGTTACTTCGGCTTAAATCCGGTCACTTCCGGTTGAGTCCGGTCAACTTTTGTTGAAATCCGGTCAATTTTTGTTGAAATCCGGTCAATTTTTGTTGAAATCCGGTCAATTTTTGTTGAAATCCGGTCACTTCCGGTTGAAATTTGGTCATTTGCTATTGAAATCCAGACACCTCCGGTTGAAATACAGACACTTCCGGCTCAAGTCCGGTCACTTCCGGTTGAAATCCAGACACCACTGGTTGAAATCCGGTCATTTCCGATTGAAATCCAGACATATTCAATTGAAATTTTGTCATTACCGGTTGTTTTCGGATAATTGTATACATATTCGGTGAATTGTATTTTCGGTTAATTGTCGTTTTCGGAGAATTGTATTTTTGGTAAACTGTTTTTCGGAGAACTGTATTTTCGGAGAATTGTATTTTCGGTGAATTGTGTTTTCGGAGAATTGTCAGGAACCTCTAAAAATTAGTTAAAAATGCGATTTTAGTAAACAAATCTATTTTCGCTTTCGCTTATATGATTTTTGTTTCCACAATACAGGCCAAACGGCTCAATGGATTTTCATTAAATTTTCACAGTATGTGTAGTTCTATGAGAGGATGAGTCCTAATGTTTTTGAGCCTAAACGGACAAAAGGGGGAAGCCCTCTCCCGAAAACCTATATTTAAAAAAGCGATTTTGGTTTGACGAACTTTTGCCTAATTATTGGATTTACTTCTAGTCTTCGTAAAAGTTGTAGGTACACACTTAAAAAACTTCGTCATATGGGAATAAGATTCGGGGATAAAATTCATTGTCATTACTCATTAGTGCTATAATCATTTTCATAGTATGTTAAAAACCAATTATTTTCATATGTTCATTATTAGAAGTAGAGATTTAAACTTTCAGTGGCGATAATTCTACTAACAAACGACAAAAGGTAGAGTACTACTAATTTACATGCGAGCAAACACAAATCACATTAAATGCTTTACAAATATTGTTTTTTCCTGACATCACCCATTCGTCATTCACTAAACGGATTTTTATGTCTATAACCATTTAATGTTTTCATTTTCTCCTACCCTCGTTTTTGTTTGGTGTTTTTTTTTGTTTTTGTTTCTGTTATTAAAATTTTGACAAAATTAATACAACACAAAAACCGCCAGGCTGATACACCGCATGATGATACCGCATCTGGTGCCTATGTAACAGCAACGGCTGTTACAACCAGAACCGCAACTACCCACGAAGATCTAGGTAAAAATGCGAAGACACAACAATTGGAAGAGAAAACTGTTGCAACGACGACCACCCACAATCTTAACCGACAAGAACAAAGAGTGGTAACGCAAGAGGTAAAAACCACGGCAACAGTAACCAGCGGCGAACAGGTACGCAAAAACCCAACAAAAAAAAACAATTACACGACTTTTGTTTACTTATTAAGTTTTAAGTATATAATTTCCCATTGGATGGCCGTGTTTATTAGTTTATTTTACTATTCGTTCGTTGCATGATTATTGCATTGTTGTGTTATGATTTATTTATTTTAGTATAATCGGCGAGAAAGTATATCCTCAACCAGTTCCGGCGATTCCGGAACACCGATTGACGGACCATATGATGGTTCGTTATCAACATCGATAAAGGTTTGCCATTGCACTAATTTTTTATTCTTTATTTTATTTGAAAACACTTAAATAGTTTGTTTGAATCATCCATCCGTACAATATATATATGTATATTTTACATTTGATTGTGTGCGTTTTCGATGCCATTTGTTATTTTGTTTTTATTCTCTTTTGTTGGTGTATTGCAGGGCGATGTCGATGTATCGTTTGATCCAAACAGCCAAAATAGTCACGTTGTGTTGGGTGAAAATAGCACCGGTTATACTGCCGATGGTGAAATTATTTCATCGCAAACAGTCAGTAGCAAAACAAGAACTGTTGAAACAATTACGGTAAATACTGGGAAAATGGATATACTATAAATTCTATATAAATTGTTTTATTTTTGTTGTTGTTGAATTTCAGTATAAGACGGAACGAGATGGTATTGTAGAGACACGCGTTGAGCAAAAGATTACAATTCAATCGGACGGCGATCCAATTGATCATGATAAAGCGCTAGCTGAAGCAATTCAGGTTAGTGACAATTGAGCTTTCTTATTCATTGCTATCGAACATTTTTGTTGTTGTGTGATTATTGCTTGTATATGGTTTGGCATCTATTTTACTTAATTTTAACGGTTTCTTTCTTTTAAAACTTATATTTAAAATTATGAACTATTTCAAAACTACCCCTAAATCTAATCAACAAAAGCTTAATTAAGATTCTAATTCTTCTACATAATTCTTTTGAAACGTTCAATGAATAATATACAAAAAGAGTGTAGTTCAGAAAAAGGGGGATTACTGAAAATTTCGTATCGTAAGCAGCTTTAATAAAACTACAGAGTTTTTACTGGAGAAAATATGGGATTAGAGTCAATAGCTCTTACTGCCGACATAATAAAAAATAATTCGAGTTGCAAATTCTTGATTAATGCAAATCTTAATTAAAAACCATTACTCCGGTTTCTAATTTGTAGGTTTTATCTTGTTTTATATATACGATTTGCATTGCCACCTTACTTTCTCTCTAATTAAGTGCGATTTTCCAATATCTAGTGGAAATATTTTAAAATCGACTTGTTGCTGGAACATTAATAATGTCGACAAATCGAAGAAAATATTGACGTGTTTATCCTCATTGAAACTGCTTTTTATGATTAGGACATCGATACACGGGTGTTAGTTCTTCTTTATCGGTGATGCTACGAGAACATAATTTAAATGTGAAGCCAAACACTGAATTTAGATGCTTATTAGCATTTCTTCCATGACTGTTATTTCCAAGATAAAAGTTTTTTGCTTTTATTTTCTTATTTTTATGCAATGACCACCCATTTAATATTTAATTTACTTAGCTATTGTATTAGCTGGAATTAGTATTTTTATCAAACCCTTATTGACCGATAATAACGACTCATTTTCAATACATCCGATTTTTGACTGACCTTTGTATGACATTAATAATACTCTTGAAATATACTCATACTATGACCAACTTATACTGTGTCGTTACGACAACTTCTCCTCATTTTATAAATCGTATGCTATCCGGCGTTTTTTTTTTAATACACATCGCCTTAAGTGGTCGACTGACTTTTGTCCGAGTGATGGTTGGTGTATTGATATCCCCCTTTGAACGAATCTTTAAACCGGCTGTTCTCTTTTTGCGGTGTCATCCTCAACATTTCTAAATCTCCAAATGATTTCTCGCTAAAATTTCGAAAAGCTTTGACAATTAAGCGCCTACGCTACCTTCCATTGTCC
The DNA here is from genome assembly GCA_024741295.1 of Macrocera vittata. Classification (NCBI taxonomy): domain Eukaryota; kingdom Metazoa; phylum Arthropoda; class Insecta; order Diptera; family Keroplatidae; genus Macrocera; species Macrocera vittata. The sequence goes on along the minus strand of JANTEX010274138.1, from coordinate 3,438 downwards.
TTGATCAGACCAAATATGGCAAGCATGATTTTCTTTTCAATTATACTCAGACATAATATAACTCATTACTAAAGGTCATGCACCACTTTTCCAAACCATATGTAACGGCAGGTCTTATAAGTTGGCGATACAATTTTAAGTTTTAGCTTTGTTAAGACGATTAGTTTCGATGGGAATCCGAATTCCTCCATTATTGACCATAACTTGGCACGTACCTATGCTGCTTTAAAATCAACGAATATGTGATGTGTTGCAACGGTGAACTCTCTGCACTTATAATATGTCTAACACCAAACAGTTGTTGAGCGATCATTGCGAGAGCCACATAGGTATTCACCAATATGATCTTTGACATGTAGAAGAAGGCGCTGAAACAAAATGATAGCAAAAACTTTGTATTAGCAGTTTCTTAAAGTGTTCAGCCCATCTTGCGGTGAACTTTTTCTCGTCTGCCACCACATCGCCATTTTTCGCTTTGCACAAAAGAGGTTGGTGGTTATGTTTCGTATCTGTCGGTACATCAATCTTGTGCTTCTTTCGTTGTTCGCTGTGTTTAAATTTCACGTATCGCTCTTGCCTCCATCTCCCTTCTCTTGATCCGAAAGAGTTTTCGTTACATTTGCCGCTAGTTGCTGTAACGGCAGTTGCTCGCTGTAGGTATTTTTCGCGAGTCGCGTTCTTTGCATCATCTGCTTTACAGTTATCATCAAACCAATCAATCCGGTTTACGCGAGTCTTCCTTCCCACAACCTCTTCTACAATGTGCTCTATATTCTGTCGTAATTGATTCCACTTGTCGTTCACTGATAGTTGCTCTTTTTCCATAAAATCCGCTTTAATTTTTTGCTCCATCTGATTCACATATCGCTGCTTTTTCTGCCCGTTGTGCAGCTTTTCGACGTCAAATTTCTCGTGGGTAGTACACCGCGGTCCCGAACACACCACGGAGGCTGCATACGTCCATAACGCTTGACGAGTGTCGGCCGTCGATAAATATGTGATCGATTTAAGATATATATGTGCCATTTGGGTGTTTCCATGTGGCTTTGAGAATCTCCTTGTGGGAAAAAAAAATGTTTACTACTTATAACCATGTTTCTAGACGTAGCGAAATCAACCACACGCCCTCCGTTGTGGTTGCAAGTTTCGTGAAAGCTGTATTTACCTATTGTCGTCCGATATGCGCCTGACTTGTGCATTAAAATCCCCAAGCATAATTTTAATGTCACAGAGTGGGGCTTTGCTATATATCGCCGCTAGTTTGTCGTTAAAATCTTTCTCTTTATCTTCCTTCAACTATCTGTTGGTGCGTGGACATATATTAAAGTTATGTTGAAAATTTTATTTTTAAGAGTACATTTCCCTCGGATGTGCATTTCACTCGAATTCGAATTCGACTAGACATATTTTTCGACTCCATTGTAGCAGAACTCCTGAACTTGTTTTTAACTCAGACATTATCCACAGCCGCAACGAAGATAACCGTCCAAAAAACAGACATACAATAGCAACGTTGTTTAAATCGTTTAACTTTAAGTATAGATAAAAGTGGTTTTCAATGTGTTCCTGTCCATTTTAGGCATGAAGGGTGGGTGCTGACAATAAACCAGAATGGGCTCTTGATAATAGCTTCCATTTAAATGGCATTCGGGAATATTTTTTTTACTTTTTTCGTCCAAAGTGAAACGTCTCACAGTGGATTCAAATTGACGTTTCTGCGCCGAAATTCTTAAACATCGTTTATTTATAGATTTTGGCATATATTTGTTGTTACGATATGTGTAACAGATTATATCATATAGACACATATATACCACATATATACGACATAAATACGACATACATACATATAAAACACTTAAAAAACTTTATATTCTTTTACACATGGTAGCGAATGAACGAAAAAACTACGTTATGGCATATATTTCTCACATATATACATATATACTGCAAATATACTGCATATATACAGCATATATACCCATTTATGTCGTATTTAACTGATTTAAATTGATGTTTTTATCCACAAATGATAATATCATGATACATATTGGCTTTTAGGTGTTAGAAATGGATTTATATTCGGCCCAGAGTTATGTTGTATGAATTGTAAAATAATAAACAAATCTATTTAAATCATGTTTTTATTCAAAACAAAATATTTAAAATAATCATTAAATAGTTTGTACATTTATACGACATGTACCAACAAAAAATATTGTCAACCAAACGTATTTTTACGTTCAACCGTTCTGCCGCAATAAACACATTCAAGACCACATCTAAATCAATTTCGGCCGTTTGTGTATATTAATCAATATTAAATGAAATAGTCGCTAATGTATCATTGTTTTTCGTAAATATGTGAAAATTCGACGGAGAGCACTGAACAAACGTTCTCCCATTGCTGATGTAGCAGGTACCACAACTAATAAATTTATCCGATTTCGTCCAACATTTTTTTTTTGAAATTTCGGCTTTGAATGACAGTTAGTCTGTCTAAATTAAAATATGAAATAAATTTCCCAAAATATCTTTCAGCTTTTTGGCCGAATATTGTTGCGAAGATGATATTAATAATTTTTCGATTCCTTCCAATCGAAGCATACCCGGTTGTTTTAATCGTCTATCAATCTCATTTTTCAATCGATCTAAAATGTCAATATGTTTTGCTCGCCATTTTGTTTAAGTGTTAATTTCATCGGAATGACTGTTTCCACAAGTGTAGCGTTTAGGTGTTCGAATAGCTCCTGACTCTACTGGCATAGTAAGTTGTAGTTGCTGCAATTTCCCTTCACAATCCAACCATATCTGATCGAATGTTTCAGAGTTTTTAGTATAATTCACTATAACACAATTTTCAGTATATTTTTTACAAGAAGTGGATACATAGCTCTTCAACTTTTAAGGTTTTCGAATCCAAGTATCGCAAACAAATAGTAAATTGTTCGTTTCCAGATATATCAGTTGTACCACAATAGAATAGTACATGGGATTTCTATAATACTATACTGAACATTTCGTCCTATGATTTCTAATATTTAATTTTGGATATCAGAAGAGGTCCAGTGGTTTCGTTTTGCCAGGCAGTTTTTTAGATTAGAAACATCATGACAGCGTGCTTGCAATAAATCCATTAAATTACCTTCTTTTGACGAAGTGCCCCGAAGTCCCTGGGGCAGTGCGAGCAAGACATCTTATTGAACTGACTTTAATTTGAAAGCAGTACGTAATTTTTTTGTTCTTCACTGGATTGACGCTATAACATCTGTGACATTCCCGGTTTCGATTTTTGCCAAATATAGCAGGCTGATTTCATATGGATTTCTCTCTTAAATCCAGTTGCTGTAAACGCGTCTTTTTTGAAAATTCAACAGTCTATCTGATAATTCATCACAATGAAGATAGTGATGTCAGGTTATTCCACGAGTTTTCGGA